>JACEGR010001934.1:0-146046 GCA_014170235.1 Listronotus bonariensis | reverse complement strand
TTTTTAATCAATTGCTTTAGAACCGCAGGAAATAAACCCAGCAACCCCTAACTCATCAAATTCCTCGAGTGTGTCCAAACATTGATATAAAAATATACGGAGTTTTCCATTTAATAAAAAGTACGTCACTTGTGCTGTAACTCTTTTGATTTTGTTTAAATATTTTTGTTGCTGATTAGATTTTTAAATTTAAGAAAAAATACACGAAATGGTTATAAAAAAGTACAGGGAACTTCAAAGATAAGGCCCTGTTTACTTTAAAATGAATAACCCTGTACAGTGCAGGATTAGCTGTATAATTATTATTTATAAACAATACTAAACATGTATTTGGCTGACAATGTTTTATAAAATATTTATTTATTTTAAAATTTAAATTTTATTCGTTCTCTAAATATTGTATTATAAACTTCTACCTATTTTTGTAAACTTTTACAAAGTTTAAAATTGTATACAACCATATTTTAATAAATAAATTAAATTATTTACGTGTATATCTCAATCCATTTTAAGTTTTGTTTTAATTTAAGTAATATCATCTTTTTTCAAATATTTTTTATTTTTAATACGATCCTAGGCAGTGGCGTCGCCAGGATTGTGTTCTGGACGAGATTTTATTAAAAAATATAAACTTGAAAGAATTTTTGGCGGAAACGTTTCGTTCCTGACATACTCACCATCAGACTTGAAATTTAAACTTATCCTATTTTTACAATATTCCCCCTTCTTTCTGCACACAATTTTTGATTTAAAGCAAAGTGGCACACAATATTTGATTTCCACCTTTTAAAACACCGTTTTTTTACGTATTCTACATTATTTTTGCATTAAATTGCATAGCTATACTTTCACTTATTTTAATCCCAGTGTGCCATGAAGTCCTATGTGTATGTATGGTTGCCGCATTATCAAAGAAAAGCAAAGCAATTTAGTAGAAAAATAATGTAAAAATGTAGAAAAACGGGGTTTTAAAAGGTGAAAATCAAATATTGTGTGACACTTTAGCTTTAAATCAAGAATTGCGTGAAAAAGAAGGGGGAATATAGTGAAAATAAGCTTAGTTCAAATTTGAATTTTGATGATGAATATCTCGAGAACGAAACGTTTCCGCCAAAAAATCTTACAGTTTCTTGATCAGCGCACCAAAAACCCCGTATACCAAATTTCGTTAAAATCGGAGTTGCCGCAGGTTTCTAGAAAATTACCACTTTAAATTATCGTATTTGTCGTAAAACATAAGATTTCACATCGTTACATTGGACAAATGCTGTTGCAAAACTTTTTAGTATATTGCCTGAGAGGGGGATAGAGGGTTTAACCCCAATTCCCCGCCCTTTGTAGTGCTGCTGATTCTGCGTATACTTGGTATTACCTACTACCAGTCTACTAAAATTATCTACGAGGTTTTTCTCAATCAAAAATTATAACATTTTACTGATTTTTATTTTTTTTCAGTTAAGCTATTTGGTAGGTACAAAATTTAAATAAAGAATATTTAATCAAAATAATTTTTTAGGCCACAGTGTAAAATATGCTTCAAATTCTTCGCCTCACAAGGTAACTTAAAAAGGCATTCCTACATACATTCCGATGTCAAAAATTCGAAAGATTCGAATGCGGCATATGCATCCTGGCCTTTGAAAATAATGAAGAACTTCAGAGCCACTTCAAAAAACTGCACAATCCGACAATCCTGGAAAAAGGCAATGTCCGTTCTGCGCAAAATCCTTTAAAAACCAACAAAGTGCTCTTAAAAAGCATGTTTGGAGCCAGCACGACCCCAACTACAAATTTAATTTTAAATGTTCGATTTGTGATAAAGTTATGACGTATGAGAGTAGCTACATCAAGCACATGGAAACTCACGACCAAGAAGAACCCGATTATCGTAGAAGACGGTGCGTGTGTGAAGTATGCGGTAAAGATATTTTAAAGAAAAATATACGGCCGCACATGAAGTGCCACCTTGGTGTCAAACCTCACAAATGCGAATTTTGCGGTAAATATTTCGGAAATCGCAAAATTTTGCGGCATCACATACGCACCCATACTAAAGAAAAACCCCATAAATGTCCGGTGTGTTTCAAGGGTTTCACCCAACCCTACACAGTCACTATTCACATGCGCTACCACACCGGCGAAAGACCTTTTAGCTGTTGTGTGTGTAACAGGGGGTTCGTTACTAGGGCAGAGCTTAAAAACCACAACTGCAAGGGTCCCCAGGTGATGGAACCTATAGTTATTTTAGAGGAAAATCAAAATTTAAATGGAGCGTAACAAAAATAACAGATTTAGGTTTTCCTTAAATAAATTTTAAAATTAAAGACATTTAATAACAAAAATAGAAAAAAAAATATCTTATTTTTATTTTTATTTTGTTGGTGCTATGTGTATCAGGTTCTTTAGGTTTCTGTTATATTTGTTATTACTTTTAGTTAAATATTTTATTGTTGTTATTTGTTTGGGTTGTCTATTTTTAAAATTTCACGTACTATAAAAATCATACATGAAAAAGCCACAAAACTTATAAACTTGAAAGGAAATTCGTGTATTTGTATTTGTATCACTATTTTACACCCCAGATGGGTGAAGCGTTAAGGGGGAAGGGGGGTTATTTGATGTACAAAAAGGTAAATTTAGTATTTTAGTAGTTAATGGATTTCTTTTTAACGACAATTTAGTGACAAAATTTAAAAAATGCCCCACATGAGAATGACTGAATTGATGTCTTTATTTGTATGATGCCTAGGCTTTTTATGTATGAATTTTATTATATTGCATAATACAAGGTGATCAAACTTAAGTCAGCACCATTGCTAACTACTTTATTATTGCCAAAGAATTCCAATCCATAGAACCCCACAAGTATGATTTCAGCGTACCCTAAAAATGTTTAATACCTACCGCGACCAACAGATGGCGAAAGTAGTACGACGTCGCTTTGCTAATACGATTACCATCAGAAATTGATAGCAGTCGCTGACGAGCAGTCGGCCCGATCAGTTAGAGTGAGGATATACGCAAAATTTAATAAAAATAAAATCCCCGATAAATGGATCAGTATTCATAAGATTATTAAATTTATGATTTCAGAATAGGATATATCGATGGGTTTTTGACAAAAACATCGTAAGCGACATTCGTCAGTTTTACGGAAACGTTTTTTTTTCATTGGCTTTATTTCAAATGAAGATATGTTTTATATTGGTTCGGCGGTTCATTTAATTAATGGTAGTTATTTGGGTACACGCCAAAAAATAAATGAATAGTACCAAAAAACCAAAAAAAATAAAGCCAGTAAATAGAGAACTAAAAATCGACGTTTTGGTGGCAAGTCTGCCACCGTTGTCAAAATAAATTAAATAAAAATAAAAAATTTAAAAATTAACCCTTCGTTAGGTTTAGAATTTTAAAATTTTTAGCTTTTGTTTTAGGAAATTCTAAAAATTTTGACATTAAATGTTAAATATGTTTGTTTTGTAATTCAAATTAAGAAGAAATCTAAAATAAAAACATTCGGATTTCGGTTTTTCTTTAAAAATAACGCGATGGGAAGAAAAAATCATTTCTCGTAAAATTGGCGAATGTCGCTTACGATGTTTTGTAAAAACGCATCGATATATCCTATTCTGAAATCATAAATTTAATAATCTTATGGATACTGGGTCCATTTATCGGGGATTTTATTTTTATTAAATTTTGCGTATATCCTCACTCTAACTGAGCGGGCCGACTGCTGGTCAGCGACTGCTATCAATTTCTGATGGTAATCGTATTAGCAAAGCGACATCGTACTACTTTCGCCATCTGTTGGTCGCGGTAGGTACTAAAAATTTTTAGGGTACGCTGAAATCTCACTTGTGGGGTTCTATGGATTGGTATTCTTTGTTATTGCTAACAAACATTTGAACATCGATTTATTGCAAAAATGTACTCTTTTTAAATGGAACACCCTGTATATTATATCACCATTTAAAAGATCTATCTATAAGAGCTTTTAAAAAAGTTTTCATGTGATATATCCAATTTATAATAGTTTCGGAAATATGGCCATTCTCAGGTATTTTAGAGTAAACTGGCGTTTTAAAAATAAAACACCCTGTATTTTGCCTAACAATTAAGTAGATATTTTAAAGAGCTTTAAGAAAATACAACATTTGATATGTCTATCTCTTTAAGTTTTGGAAATATGGCCATTCAAATCCAAAGAATAGTAGACATAATATCTATTTTATCTGCGACATTAAGCTTAGTGCTTATCAAGATCGTTTCACTAGGTAAGGTTGCCTCGTAAGTCTTGCAACATGGCGGGCCATACGTCAGCATGACGTCACATATGTATTTTGCTCATTATTTAATGAAGTTTTTAACAGAGTGTAGAACTATAAACCAAAAATATTTTGTCAATATTAAAGAAATACTTTTAATACTGTCAATTCCAGTTGTTACCGTAACTTCTTTATTTTCTATTAATAAATTATTGACCAATGATTATTCTAGCTGATTTTTAAATATTGTATATCGCGCTCTTTCGCCCTCACAGTATTTTCCGTCTAGACATCCTTGTTTGCTATGTTGGCGCCAAGGAACCAGCAGTGCGGTACATATGTGACGTAATGAGGCAACCTTACCTAGTCAAACGATCTTGAGTGCTTATAGCTTACAGATGTAGAAATAATTAAAATTTAACCTCATTTTTAGATATGGATAGCCATATTTTTAAAACTATAAGAGATAGACATATCAAATGTAGTATTTTCTTAAACTCTTTAAAATATCTATTAAATGATAATGCAATATACAGGGTGTTTTAATTAAAAGATGCCAGTTTACTATCAAATTCCTGAGGATGGACATATTTCCGAAACTATTAAAAAATGGATACATCACACGAAGACTTTTTTAAAAGCCCTTTGATAGATCTTTTGAATGGTTATTTAATTTACAGGGTGTTCCATTTAAGAAACAATATAATCAAAAACCTGATGTTCAATTGTTTTTCTGTTTGCAGCGCGTTAATCTGCGGAAAAAATACATAAATTTAATCGAATTTGTATCTTCAATAATAAAGAAGTTAGCAATAGTGCCGACTTAAGTTTGATCAGCCTGTATATTACCAAGTTTTAAATAATTTTGATTAAAATCGAAGAAAAAGAATTTTTAATAAATCATACGATAGATAATGCTTTATCGTACTGATTATATCTAGCCGCATTCTCACATGGCGTTTTAACTAATTATATGATAAAAATACCTGTAAGAACATAAAAACCAATTATAATCAATATTTTCGTAAATGTTTTTATTCAATTTAACTTGATCGACTAAACTTGATCAAGTAAAATCGCTTGTGAGAATGTGCCTTTAGTTTTTAGAAACATATTTCCTTCAAAGCATTGTGTGTTTTAAAAAGTTGCCAGACTTTTTATTTAGTATTGTAGGATCTTTGACACAAATAAAATTATAAATTGTATTCCTATTTATTTTATTTAAAAGTCACACAAAGTGTTTTTGTGATAGTTTCACACAGATGTAAATAAGATAGATTGTTATTAATCTATCATTAAATTTGTTTTTTTTTGTCCAAAATAAATTTAAACAATTTTAAATAGTGTTTTTCTTTATGTAAAAAATATTACTGAAACTGATGTACTGGTATAATTACCTCCATAATTTCTTAAAGAAAATAAAATACTGTTTCTATTACGTTGTCTATTTTGTACTCACACCTTATAATTTTAGATACTCCAACGAAGTTGTACATGAAGAAATACTTAAAGAAGATATATTTGAAGTGGAAGACGCCATAGATGATGAACCTGTCGAACAGTATCAGTGTGGAATTTGCTCAAAAATCTTTTCCAGCAAAGAAAATTTCATCGAACAGCATATCAATAGGTACGCGAATAAACTCACTTGCTGCAAATGCCTCCAACTCTTTACAGACTCCGATTCTCTCTACGATCATCACGAATCGCATAAAGATGACGAAAATTACGGTGTGGTTTACCAAGAAGAATCGCAAGAGGGAGAAGAACTGCTGTTTATGGACGCAGGAGAGGAAATTTTGGAAATTCAGCAACAAGATGGAAACGATCTTTTATATATTTTAGACGATCCTGATCAGAATTGCGTCAACGAGGTGGTGGTCCAAGAAGATCAGCTGGTTCAAGTTCAACAAGGAAAGCAGAGTAGAAGAAAAATGACGCTGCTCAATTGGTAAGCTTGGAACATGGGTATATGCTTCCAGATTCCTTTGAAGATTCCACTTCTTCAGACGGTAATGTGATCTTCGCGAAACAGTTTGCTGTACAAGCAACGTCTTCTTCTATAAAGCGATCAGTTTCCCCGCCGAAACCAAGGGCGCCTCAACTAAGAAGGCGCCATGAAGTTCCCGATTTTTCAGCGACCAACTATATTCTTATAGAACCAAATGAAGAGCTTGAATTTACGCATTTTAAATGTCAACGTTGTGAACAACTTTTTATTAATAAGTTTGGATTTTTTCGTCATATTGAAAAAGGAAAATGCTACGTCAATAACTGTGACGTGTGTTCAAGTACGTTCACTTCCAATAGCGAATTCTACGCCCACTACGTTGCCGAACATACTGATCGCGCGATATGCAATTTTTGCTTTAGAACGTTCATGTACGAGAAGAACGTCAAAGAGCACATGCTGCGCCATCTGGATCAGTTCAGGCATCGATGCGAAGAGTGTAACAAAGGTTTTTATACTGTTAGGGAATATCGTAATCACTATAAGAATAGACATATGGGTATACGACATAAGTGTGAGGTTTGCAGTAGAAGTTTTGCTGATGAGTACTATTTCAGAAAGCATATAGCTACTCATGCGAAAGCGACTAATATAACTGTTGTGGAGATACCCAATTAGGAATTTGTGTTATAGCACGGATGTTTAAAGACTCTGTCGTTTCCCCTCCCCCTTCCCTTCCCTCGTTCTTTTGCTAACTATTGCAGAATAGAATTAAATTTGCCAAAGACAACTTTAAAACGGCAGTTGATTAAGTAGTAGCTGAAAAAAACTACCGTAACGTGAGGTGTCTTCGGACAGCTAGGGCGACTTGTGACATTTGGTTTGTTCGCATATCATCGGCCATAACCGACTACCCGCTTCGTAAAAATGGTACGCTGATTATAGGTACGCTGATATAGTACGCTGATATTGTTTTTACGAAGCGGATAGTCGATTATTGCCGATGATATGCGAGCAAAACCAAATGTCCGAAGTCGCCCCGTTGTCCGAAGACTCTTTACTTTACGGTACTTTTATTAATTCTGTAAGTACTAAAAAATACTACATTTAATATGTCTATCTATAGGATGCTTTCGAATATGCATCCAGATCATAAAAATAATGCTAAAATTTCATTATATCTGAAGCATTAAACTTAGTGTTTGCTTAAATAAATTGAAAATTAAATTTTATTTTTTAGGTTGGCATGCCTATATTTTCGAAACTATTAAAGATAGACTTATCAGTTATGTATTTTTGTAAAGCTTCATCTTTCTTATCGGTAATATAATATACAGGGTGCTTTATTTCAAAAATACTATTATACTATCAAACTTATATTAATAGCCGTATTTCCTAAACTAATACAGTTTTGTATTTTGGGCAATAACAAAGTTCTGATTACAAGTTAGCATAGATGGAAGGAAGGAACTAAATATCCATATCTTACAGATTTAATGCAAATTATATACTTTATGTGAAGATATACAGTGAGGACCTAAAGCTGTACCCCCTTCTAAAATTAGAACCGTTTGGGTTTATTCTGATGAAATTCAGAACGATAGATAATGAGGTGCGTTTTTTGACATTGCGATAACAACTTTAAAGCTGGATTTGTAGAATGACGTTTTCGTTTGCCATTTGACGTTTACAGTTAGAAGATGAAACAGCAACTTTGCATTTGTCAATTTATAGTGTCTGTTTACCGTTTTCATATATGTACCATATCAGAAACCGAAACGTCAAACGGCGATCGGTAACGGAAAAGTCAATCTATAAATTGAGCTTAAATGCTTAGGTGACAGCTGTCATATTAAAAAAATTAAATGAAAAGAGGGTGTTGTGGCATATCATTATAAAGCTCGTGACGACCACTTTGTAACTCTAGAATATAAAATCAATACTTTTACCTACAACAAAATGGCGGTACTGTAAAAATTACTTAAATACCTTTTGTGAATTGCCATGTTTTTGAAACTAATAAAGTTGGATATAATTAATGTGGTGCTTTTCTAAAGGTGTTTTAAAGATATTTTTAAGAATGGGTGATATTGGTGATAACATACAGAGTAGCACAAAATTATATACAGGTTTATTTTTAAGGTGTTATTTTCGTTTAGTTCTGTATAAAATGTAAGAAAATAAAAAAAATATAAATAAAATTATGCCCGAAAATGCATTATTTTCGAGATACAGGGTGTTAAAGTTTTAAGAGAAGAAAACGCCTTTTTTATTAAGTTTCCTACCACTCCAGATATTTTCACAAAAGTTGGTACCCTTTTTTTTTGATCATTACTTTACATTTTTTGCTGTAAAAGTTAAAGAAAATATCAGTTGCGTTCGAACAAAATTTGTATTGAATTATCTTGGAGAAAAAATAGTACGCCAGTCCTTTTTTCTTTAAATCAATATTATTTTTAACACGCTTTTATTAGCTTGGGCTGTATGTATGTATGTATGTATGTATGTAACGGAATCTTTAAGCTTAATTTTCACCAACTTCCAGCGATTCGATTTCTTTGAAACTTTGCACACGTATCAAGGACCATGACAATGCAATAATCTGCAAACAGTATCCCGTTAACCTGATTAGGATCGCCAGGATGAATAAATTCTTTTATAGATTTTCTGTAGGAGTAACAGAGAAAGAGCTAGTGCGCGATCTGCGCATGCATGCAGTTTCAGGCGTACTCTCAGCAAAAGGCTGACTTTTGTTTTAAAAGGAATCTGTCATCCCTTAGCTCAGGAGACATTTCCGTAGAAAAAAAAAAGTTAATAAATTAATTTTTTGTTTTTCTACGGAAATGTCTCCTGAGTTGAGGGATGGCAGTGTTGTTTTTAAAGAAAAATATAAAACAATTTAAAAAACAGATAGAAGCCGCAATGCGTCTTTAAAATCATAATTTTTCCAATATTTGACGTAAAAAAATTATAAAACCACCTACTATGATATATTATTTTAATCAGAAAAAAACAAGCAATTTAATTACCTAATCATTTATAGGGTGTCCCTAATAAAAAAACATGTTTGGGTCATATGTCAAAAATGACAGCTCAAAAAAATTTATTCTAGGGAAAAAGTGTCTTTATAATGTGCAATTAGTTTTCTCGTTTCTTGTAATAACAACAAAGATACAGGGCCTTTTCAAAAAGTGAAAAAATCGAGAATCACCCTGTATCTCTGAAACGCTTCGCGATAGCGATGATCTGTTTTTACCATAAATGTTTTCTCCAAAAAAAGAGCTCGAGGATGGGGTATCAGATTTTTAATATCTCTTATGGTTTCCAAGTTTCCCATAAGGGACAACCAAAATGGGACACCCTGTATATGTTTAAAAGTTAAAAGCCTGTACATTGGAATATATCAAACGATTCAGTGAATGAGAGGGAGGGGGAATTTGGGTTCTCACTGTAAAATTATGTTCTAATCACGACTTCTTTGGGATCCCAAAAAAAAAAAAAAGAGAAAAATTTTCCCGTAGTTTTAGTATTTAAGTTTTAATAAATTTTGAGTTTTTATAGAGGTTAGTATAAAAAAACTGTGTTTGCCTAGGAAAATTATTATTTTAAGCAGAAAAAATTGTAATGTACTTATAAGCTTTTGGTTTGCATTATATTTTTACAAAAGGTTTTTAGTTGTATATAAGTAACAAAGTGAAATAAATGTATTTAAAAAAAAATAGACTAAAAATGATCTGCAGTACATAATCGACCATATGGTTGTCTACAAACTTTGACAGTGATTTAAAAAAAAAACTTTTAATAAAGTTTTATAAAAATAATAATAATAATAATAATAATAAAATAAAGAAAATACACCAAATTTGTCTAACATAAGAATAAAGAACTCTTTATTATCGATTACTAAGTATTTTAATCCTTAATACAATTAGCGGTAATTTTCTAGAAACCTGCGGCAACTCCGATTTTAACGAAATTTGGTACCTATATGGGGATTTTGGGGCGCTGATCACGAATCTGAAAGATTTTTTGGGCGGAAACGTTTCTGTTCTCGAGATATTCATCATGAAAGTTCAAATTTGAACTAAGCTTATTTTCACTATATTCCCCCTTCTTTGCACACAATTCTTGATTTAAAGCTAAAGTGTCACAAAATATTTGATTTTTACCTTTTAAAACCACGTTTTTCGAGGTTTTTACATTATTTTTGCATTAAATTGCGTGGCTTTTCTTTGATAATGCCGCAACCATACATACAAATAGGACTTCATGGCACACTGGGATTGAAATGATTCAAAGTATAGCTATGCAATTTAATGCGAAAATAATGTAAAATACGTAAAAAACGGGGTTTTAAAAGGTGAAAATCAAATACTGTGTGCCACTTTAGCTTCAAATCAATAATTGTGTGCAAAAGAAGGGGGAATATTGTAAAATTAGGATTAGTTTAAATTTCAAGTCTGATGATGAATATCTCAAGAACGAAACGTTTCCGGCAAAAATTCTTTCAGATTCGTGATCAGCGCCCCAAAAACTTCCGTATACCAAATTTCATCAAAATCGGAGTTGCCGCAGGTTTCTAGAAAATTACCCAATTTGCTGCCCAGGAAAAACAATATTCTGTCATGTTCGCTGTTACAAAAAAGGCTTCTTTTACTTTTTTTATTTATATGTGGCATGTGCAGTTTATTCTTAACGGTTAATTAATTTTTGTTAAGCAATAAACAATTTAATTTGTATTTTTAGATAGTTTTTTTAAGGTAAGAGATGTTTAGGTTCACAAAATATTTAATTTTATGCATAGCTTTGTTCAACTTAGTCTATTTAAATAACCCTGTATATTTGTAAATACATTTTTGTCATTGTAAAAAATTGTAAAGATGTATGTTCTTAGTAAGGTATATGAAGGGATCACAAAACCCTTTAGTTTACTACTGAAAAAGGTCGAAACGCTTACAGATGCTTGACTGATCTTACGATTCATTTCTTTTAAATATTGAAACTGGCAACACTGTTTTTACATTCGCAACATGGCATTGATTGGAGTTAATTTATATACCGGGTGGTTCATCGCCAGACTGGCCATAGAAAATCCCATGTAAATTCTGATACCTTTAAAAGTAGTGTGTTTTCCACGAAGCTGGCTGGAAGAAGAGGAAGATTTTCGAAGACTCTCACTCCCTCCCCTCCTCTTAATCACCATATCCTTATAGACCACCTAAATCCCTTCCCTTCGTCATCATACCTAAATCTCCTCTCTTTACCTCACCGCGTATAAATCACTGCGCTCGCTTAAATCCCTCTCTTTACCACGCCCCATGTGCGTGAGAAGGGATATGGGTAGGAACTAGAGTAGGAGTGTACTGACGCACATGGGACGTGGTGAAGGAGGGGATTTAAGCGAGCGCAGTGATTTATACGCGGCGAGGTAAAGAGAGGGGATTTAGGTAGTCTATATGCACATGACGAAGGGAAGGGATTTAGGTGGTCTATATGGGTATGGTGATTAAGAGGAGGGGGAGGGAGTGAGAGTCTTCGAAAATCTTCCTCTTCTTCCAGTCAGCTTCGGGGAAAACACACTACTTTTAAATATTGATTTCCCTATTGATTTTACAACAAAATTGTATTTGACTATTTTAAAGACATTGATATAGTAAGCTCACAAACAAAAGTTGGTTATTTTCTAATAAGCCAATTTATTGTTATTTAAGAAATACTATTTGTAAAATCGTTGCTTTTTCGATACAAAGCTTATTGAATCCAATAATAAATAAAAAATTTTGTTATTTATTCATTTTCTGATGGATTCAGTATTTATGTAACATATACAGGGTGGCCCACCATATTCGACACGGTCTGTAGCTGAATTACCATGGGGTTTTTTAAAAGTAAATACTGAAACATATACAGGTCGAATAAGACCAAAGTATAAAATTTTTTTAGTCTATACAGGGTGTCTCAAAAAAGTGTGACGTATCAAAGTTATATTTTTTAAATGAAACACCCTATATTTTATGACGGTTTTAGATTCTACTTTAAAAAATAACTCAAGTTTGTTTATAGTACTAAGTGTCTAATTTTATTCGTTTTTGTGATATTTGATTTTTTTGAAAAATGCAGAGGTAAAATTAAATTGATTTTACTTTAACACTTTAAAATGTGTTACAAGATTAGAAAAAGTCTGCCATATCATACGTAGGTCAAATCAAGATCAAATATTGTACAGGGTGATCAAAAATAATTTCAATTTTTCAGAAAATCAAATAGCCATATCTCTTTTATTTTAAATGGAACTCCCTGTATTTTTTTACGTCACAAGATGACCAATAAAATACTCTTTCAAAAGGCCTATAGGTTGCCTATACCTATCTTTTGTGCTTTTTGAGTAAAAGCTGCTTTTTACAAATTTTTAGTCCAAATGTTTATTTAAATTAAAGTTGGCTGTGACATAGCAGCCATTAATATTTTTCTTAAAAAAATAACAACGACCAATTATTGATTACTAGTGTTTTAGTCAGTCAGAAATTTCGATGATTTTAAATAAAAACCCTTCTTCTACAACAACAAGATGATATAATACTGGTAGGATGTGAAAAAAATGGTTTACTTTAGTCTAGAGTTAATCCTAAATAATATTCCAGAGAGAAAAAATTTGACACAGTGATTATGGATAATGGAAGAAACGAGTTATAGGTCACAGAATGTCGTTATAAGTGACCAAAGACGTTATTAGGATTGTTAAAAAACACAAGTTTTATCATTACCACATTCAGCTGAAATAAGTGTTAATGGAAGTAGCATTATAAAACTAATGAATCTTTTTTTTCTGTGAATTTTAAAAATAGTGGCAGATAATAAAAAATCTTTTCATTTTTGTGCTTTTTTTCCAACAAATTTACATTTTGCAATAACGGCTTAGTAAATAGGCATAGCTATATCACAGCATACTTACATTTAAATAGACATTTGGAATAAAAAATATGTTAAAACGGAATTTACTTAAAAAGTATAAAAGATAGGTATAGGCAACCTATAACCATTTGGAAAGAGCTTTGGTTTTTCATCATGTGGTGTAAAAAAATACGGGGTGTTCCATTTAAAAATAAGAGAGATATTGCTATTTGACTTTCTAAAAAATTGAAATTATTTTTTGATCACCCTGTATAATCTATGATCTCGATATGACCTACGTATGATAAGGCAGACTTTTCCTAATCTTGTAAAAAATTTAAAGTTTAAGGAGTTTATATTGTTAAAATAAAATTAATTTAATTGCACCCCTGCATTTTGAAAAAAATCAAATATCACAAACACAAATAAAATTAGACACTTGGTACTATTAACAAACTTAAATTATTTTTTTATGTGGAATCCAAAAGTATAAAATATAGGGTGTTCCATTTAAAAATTGATACGTCACACTTTTGAGACATCCTGTATAGAGTAAAATAATTTTATACTCTGGCCTTATCCGACCTGTATATGTTTCAGTATTTACTTTTTCAAAACCCCATGGTTATCAAGCTAAAGACTGTGTCGAACATGGTGGGCGACCTGTATATGTAACATTTAATAAAAACTTTTAATTGGCTTATTAGGAAATACCGAAACTAAGTGTTTGAGCTTATCTTATTAATATTTTAAAAATAGTCTAAAACAATTTTGTTGTAAAAATTAATAAGAGAGTCATTATTTAAAGCTATTAAATTTTACATAGAACTTTTTGTGGCAAGTCTGGGAATACAACGCCCATTATAAGGGAAGCTGGCTATAACACAAAATTATAAAAGAATAATAAACTTAAACAAATCGGGTAACGATTTACTAATCTCGTACTTTCAGCCTAGGCATCTGTTAAGACCTTTTTTGAGCATTGTTATTGATTATTTGTTTTTATTATCAACCCGTAATAGTGTGTTAAATAGTGTAATCTTTTTTTTAGGTAAATAAATGTCAAATAAAACTACTGGAGTTATTTTTCATCAATCGAAAATAACCGTACCTCACTTAAATCAACTAATATTTTGTGTTTTTTAGATCAACCATGGCAGAATTATTTGCAAAGTTTAACATAAAAGAATGCCAAATTTTAGTAGAAGATGTTATGAAAGACCCTTCCTTGACATTCGTCAACGGTAAAGTAAAAATACCACGTTTTAAATACAAGTGTTATGTATGTTCAACGCGATTTTTCACTAACGCTGACCTGGTGACGCACAAGAAAAAATATGGAGAGAAAGGTTGTAAATATTTTTCAAAAATAATGGCTGCCAGAGAAAGAGGAAAAGAAAAAGAAACTCAAATTATCGGGAAGGATAAAATATACTCCAAAACGAACCCCCTACGAAAATTTAAAAGATAACTTTTTAAAAAATGAGGAAGGGAATGTTTTTCATGTAAACATTGTTGGAAAGTATTTCTTTCCAAGAGATCTTTGCAAGAACATATCAATTTTCACTTTGAAAACTCTGAAATTGACCAGACCGAGGTGAAGGAGTTCTACAATGACTACGCTTTACTCCGGCCTGGTGTAGATCCATTTTTGAATACCCCGGAGGTGAAGTTCCAACAAGAAACTGTAAAAATCCAAGATAGTTTTGATACAGAGCCAGGATCAAGTGGCCAACAAACGAATAACAACACCATCATGGAACTCAACATGAATACTGGGATAGATATCGAGAAAACAAGCTTGCAACTCATTAAAATTCCCATGGAAGATGTTGAGCTGAGTTCTCACGAGTACTTGGTGACTTTACCAGAAGAGACCAGTTCTCAGTCTGTAGAGTGCTCTACAGTGGAACAAGCTGTTTGTACCACACAGCCTCCGAATTTGCTGGTTAACAGAGAGCATTTCAGTTGCAATAGATGTGATAATCTCTTTTTAACGTTTGAATCTTTCGGGCAGCATATTGTAAATGAAAAATGCATTATTATAGGAAAATGTTGTTTGTGTCGACTTCACTTTCCAAACAACCGAGCATTGTACGAGCATGTTCTTAACCGACACAGCAAGTACAGAGTCATCTGCAATTTCTGCTTTAAAATGTTTGTTACTTTCGAAAATTTGCAAAAACACATCATTAAGAAGCATCATTATTATTAATTAACATAGCTTTGTTGTTTTTTTTTTTGTTTTTTGGGTCATTGTTAAACTATTTATTCTTGTGTTACTCAAAGTAAATACACTTATGTAAGGATCGCGTAATGATTAAAAGGATTACCAAATATACCCCAAAACAAGCACCATACGAAAATCTAAAGAAAACTTTTAAAAGAATGAGGAAGAAAACGTTTTTTCATGTAAAGATTGTTGGAAAGTATTCCTTTCCAACAGATATTTGCAAGAACATATCAATTTTCACTTTAAAAACTCTAAAATTGACCAGACCGAGGTAAAGGAGTTCTACAATGACTACGCTTTACTTCGACCTGGTGTAGATCCATTTTTGAACACCCCGGAGATGAGATTTCAACAAGAAACTGTAAAAATCCAAGGGTGTTTTGATCCAGAGCCGGGATCAAGTGGCCAACAAACCATTAACAACACCATCATGAAACTAAACATGAATACTGGTGGAAGATGTTGAGCAGAGTTCTCACGAGTACTTGGTGACTTTACCAGAAGAGACTAGTAATAACAACACCATCATGGAACTAAACATGAATACTGGGATAGATATCGAGAAAACAAGCTTGCAACTCATTAAAATTCCCATGGAAGATGTTGAGCTGAGTTCTCACAAGTACTTGGTGACTTTACCAGAAGAGACTAGTTCTTAGTCTGTAGAGTGTTCTACAGTGGAGCAAGCTGTACCACACAACCTCCGAACTTGCTGGTTAACAGAGAACATCTTAGTTGCAATAGATGTGATAATCTCTTTTTACCGTTTGAATCTTTCGGGCAGCATATTGTAAATGAAAAATGCATTATTATAGGAAAATGTTGTTTGTGTCGACTCCACTTTCCGACCGAGCATTGTACGAGCATGTTCTTAACCGACACAGCAAATACAGATCATCTGAACTTCTGCTTTAAAATGTTTGTTACTTTTAAAAATTTGCAAAAACATATCATTAAGATGCATCATTATTATTAATTACCTTAGGTTTGTTGTTTTTTTTTTGTTATTATGGGTCATTGTTAAACTATTTATTTTTGTGTTACTCAAAGTAAATACGCTTTTGTAAGGAGAGCGTTATGATTAAATATATTTATATATAGTTTTAATTATTATAGAGTTGATTCTATAAATTTAAAGACATGTGAAAAATAATCTTAAAACAGCGAGTTTTCGGAAGTTTTTGCCAAATTGGGAAACTTTTTAATTATTACCTTTGGGAAAAAAGTGTCTCTTGATAAAAGTCCTGCTTGCTGAAAAAATACATTTCCACAAAAATATTTGTATGTTGGATGTACAGGGTAGCTTAAAAATGACTTGTTTTCAAATTAAAATACAGGGTTTTTTTTAACTAAGGTACGAGACTTTCAAGGGTAATTTCTGACGTCATTTAGTTGCTTTGTTTCTGAAATACAGGGCGTTATTTTCTTTAATTCTGTTTTATTAATATCTTAAATACGAAGACAGATACAAAAAAAATGTACACCAATATAAAGTTGTACTTTTAGTTGCTATATAGGAAAAAATATAAAAAACTGCATACGAAGCCAGTGGCGTACATGTTTTTATCAATAATATTGGCTGTGGTGCCCACTGAGACGCCACTGGTTCCAGTAAAATTAACCCAGTTAGGGCTTTACAAGCACTTTATTTCATACAACAACCGTACCAAATTTCAATCAAATCGGTTTAAGGGTATTTAATATATTTTTAAAATAGTGATTTTTTTAAAAACTTTAACGCCCTGTATCTCAGAAACTAAGCAGCTCCAGACATACGTTTATAGGATCTTTTCTTCATAAAATGACATAAGGAATCACTTATTAGGATGTCGTACCGTAGATAGGAAATGTCCTGTATATTAGATACAGTTCTTTTTGTGAAAATGTATTTTGTCATCAAGCAGAACTTTTCATGAAGGGGCACTTTTTTTAATTAAAGTTAATAATTATTAAAAAGTTTTCCATTTGGTAAGAACTTCCGAAGACATGCTGTATATCTTTCTAATATAAAATACCTAGAAAGGGCTTTTTAACTCCCTTGGCATTTTCGAATAAAACAGTATGGTAAAAAACGATTTTTACATTCATTGGTCATAAAAAGCTTAAGAAATAGCAGTGGCGACGCCTCGAGGGGTTTTAATGTTTGATTAAAAGTTTTTTTACATGTTTTACACATTTTATTCATTTTTTGTAATCTCCATTCGCGGGCATACTCTACATAGATCTGTAGGATACATTAACATTATGTTAAACGAAACAAAAAGAAATATGTCTTTAAACTTAATTTTGTATAAGGTTAGTCATGTAAACATTTGTGATCCAACTGTGAATATTCTTAAATTAGATTAGGTAGTCTCATGTTATGTAAAATCTTTTTGGCTGTTAAAATTGGCGAATGTTATATTTTATTTTCTTTAATAGTATTTAAAAGTTATTGGACTGACTGATATTGAAATTGTTACGTAAAAAAATAAAGCTTATAATTTACTGAAGTTTTTTTATATTTATATTTTGATTTGTAGTTTTGTGTTCGAAAAAAAAATCCTAAAGTTTTGTACTCACAAAAAAAAATTTTTAGGTTTCATCTAATGTCTAAGGAAGAAAAAGAAAAGTTTATTAAGAAACATTTCTCACGGGAGTGTAGGATCATTTTGCCTGACATTCAGAAAAGCATCCTTTATAAGAACCTAAAAGCTGGCGTTAAGACACAATTAAAAAGCAATCCTGGAAGAAAAAAACACAGCTGTTATATTTGTTTTCAAAAGTTTTTTACCAAGGACGAATTAGAAGAGCATAAGTTTGTCCATTATGGAGAAAAGGATAACAATACATTTTCAGACGATGATGAAAATGATGTAATCACTGACGAGACAACCTGTTTAAGGGAGACAAGAAGTACGAAAAAAGAAGAACATGATGAAAAAATATCTGCTGATGACGATAAGAATGAAAATATAAATGAGGTTTGTCCAGCAGAAGCTGCACACCCTGAAAATAAAGACACAGGGATGTCTTCCTCCGAAAGTAAAGCAAACCAAAATAGTAATCAAATAGAGACTAACTACAAATGCCTTAATTGTAACGTGTACTTTACTGATCAAGTTGACATTAAACCCCATAACCATATTCAGTATACTTGTAAATATCTCTGCAAAATGTGCGACAGACAGTTCAACACAAAAGGTGGTTTTGTCGTTCATGTATTACAGCACACGTCAAAAGTATCCAATTTATCTTATAAATGTAATAAATGTTCCTTTTCATTCGATGATTGCTATAAACTGAAAAGACATTATATGTCAGCCCATAATATTGTTTCTGTTAGCACTGTGCCAAACGCGGAAAGCAGTGTTAAGACTATTAGTGACCAGCCTTCTAGTACCGCGATTGTTAAAGAACAGACTTCTGAAAATTTACATAATATAACAAGTACTGACAAGCTTAAACTTTATCGCATACCAGGAATTACTAAAACTGACAAGCCTATAGTTAATTCGGCAACAGGAAGTATTTCTGTATCTGATAAGTCTAAAGGTAATCCTGTAGTAGCAAGTACTCCTGCACCTAAAATTAAACGCACCGGAGAAGGTTTCCCTATATTTGACTGTGATGTTTGCTATGATGTGTTTGCTTCAGCCAAAACGTTAATGCGGCACAAGGCGCTACATAAAGAGTTGGAAAGTACATCCAATAGCTCTAAATCCATTCTCATTGAAGATGATGAAGTTCAAGTAGTTCAAAAGATGATTCATCTGATAAACATCAGGTTGTTTCTAATTTTTCAGCTCAGATATCTAAAGTTCCTGGTCCTAGTGCTAGACCTATGACCCAGATAACTCCCATTCTTCCTAAATTAAGCCCTATTTCTCCGCAAAACACTGACCAAAGCCAAAAACTTGGTGATTATTTTGATAAAAATGCGGTCACATCAGATATCACCCAAATGCTTTCAGGGAATAAATGCTGGCCGAAATTACCGATTCCCAGGTTAACTTCCGTATCTCAGCCAAGGTCAGTTTTTATACCCCATACATCTATATTAAAAAATGAACTAACGTCACAATCCAATAAACCTTTACAAACGACTATAAAAGATCAGAGTTCAAAACCTACTGAAACTTCATTGCCTGTTAGCAGCCCCCAGATTATTTCAGAAGGGGGCAGCCTCAATTAATGTACGTTTTATGTCCCCAAGGCAACACATCGACAGGGCTAACCTCTGGCTTAATGATGATAAACCCTAATTCTAGTTCTACTATGACATCTCCTTCTTCGAGTATTGTTCTTACTACTTCTAAAGAAACAAATACACAGAATAATACGGTCTTGCCTACTTCTGGACAAAATCAGTTTATTATTAATCAGCAGATTAATACTGGAGGAGTCGTTATTAATCCACCAACAGGTGGCGTTCAAGGAAATAACTTTGTGCTTAACCAACATGTCGCTGGCCAAGCGGTTAATCAACCGAATACTCCTATTTTACAATCTGTGACCTTACCAGGGAGTGATAAAAGGCAAATGTATTTTATACTGATGCCCACAAACGAACTATCGAAGCCAAATACTGAGCCGCCCCCATTATTAAAATCGTCTAGTCTAGAACAAAAAACAACTCAGCCAATTACTGTTAACAAACAACCGCCAAGCAAGAAAGCTTCAGTATCAAGCCCTTTATGCAAAGACATATCTAAAGCTCTTATAAAGCAATTACGGTCCACCCCTAAAACCCTTAAAGAAGGGGCAAAGTCCTTAAAAAAGCAGAAAAACGAGGTTACATATCAAATTGTGGAACCAAAAAGTAGTCAAGCATCGTCAGGTCATCCTGAGCCAATTGTCATGCCTATTATCACAAGTGTGGGTACTTCTGAAGAAAAGTTAAATTCTCCTGTAGATCAAACAAAAGATGATCTTTCCATGCGAGGACTGCCTACTCTTACAGATCCAGGTACTTCCGAAGAAAATTCGAATTCACCAATAAATGAAACAGAAGATAGTCTTGAAGGGCCTAAAACAGATGAGGACTGTCAAATTGTTATGCCTATAATAACAAGCATTGGAACCGTTGCTGAAGACTCCACAAATAAAAAGGAAAAGATACGCAAAGATCCTGCTTCGAAATATGAAAGTGAATTTGCAAAGTTTCTTAAAAAATCCGATAGTGACGTAAAGCTTATGACAGATACTACTAAACGTCTCTTGCGGAAATCCGAAGTTAAAATCCTTTCTCCCGCTCCTGAAGCTTCCGAAACACTTCCAATTTATTTTCAAGCTCCTAGTGTCTCAAATGATGATATTATTTTTCTTGATGATAACTCATCTAGCAGTGATGCTGAAATTATCACGAATTCCGATACAGCTACGGAAAATGTTGCTACTTCTTCAGAAACAGTGAATACCCAACAAGTGAAGCCAAAAATATTCGTTAAAAAACTCAGTGATTTAGTAGACTCACCGCAGGTAGACCCAGCACAATTGACGAGTCAGCAACTTCCAAAATCTGCTGTGTTCAAACACTGTTGTCTACGTTGCAATTTACAATTAAAGAACTGGATGGATCTTCGGAGGCATTTAAAAGTTGAACATCAATTATATGCCTGCAAGTTTTACGGATGTTCAATTCTGAATGATCCCCATTCTTACCAGGTCCATTTAAAAAACAGTCATCTATGCAATCTTTGTTATACCCATTATTGCACTCTAAGTGTTCATCTGCCATTTTGTGAAAAAAATCGTAAATGTATTCAAGTACTTCGTTCAGAAAGACACCAGGAAGTGTTGAGTACAGAAAGCGCTGATTTAAACATACCACAGCCCTCATCTGGCCAAAGTTCAGAGGTTCGAGATATTTTTGCGGAAACAGGCACTGACATAAATTTGTAAATTTTGCAAACATGCAGTTTATACTTAGGTTTCACCGTGATAAAAGTTTTTTGAAATATATTTTTCTATAGTTTAAGTATTAAAAATAATATTCTGTTATGTTTAAGATATGGGGTGTAATGTCAACAATGTACGGAAGTTTTATCTACCTAGACTGTTGCCTTGCGATAATGTCTATGCAATCGTTGTCAATGAAGGTATTATTGTAAATAGTTTTTTTTATTTCGGTTAATTTGTCTTAACCTTTCTTTTAGTAGAGTTTTCATTTAGTTATTTCCAAAAAATAATAATAAGAATAAGTTTAAAAATACTTTTACATTATTCTATAGTTTTCAGTTTTGCTTATTACGTTGCGTTATATACATATACAATATACATACATACAGTAAGTTTAAAGAAGTTCGTATTCGATTTATATTATATTCTTTTTGTTTGTAGCATTACATACGGTGCATTCCAATTAAGCTGAGACCCCTGTATAATTCAGTTATTGGTACACTGGTATAAAAAATCCTGAATTGTGTCAATGTTTGAGTTTGTGGGTATAAAAATATGTCATCCCAAAAATAAAAATTGACGTTTTTCAGGAATTTTTAATAAGTGTACAAATAACGGAATTATACTTTTTATTGAAATACACTGTATATGTCAGTACTGATAGTTTATAATATGTCAAAAATATATGTTTTTTTTTTTAATAAGCAGAGGTAGTTTTATTTTAAATTTTTTATTATTTAAATAGGCAACTCTTTAATTCTATTTATAAAAAAATATAAAATAAAAATTACATTATATTGTTACAAAGAGGCGTTAGGCACAGCTTACTGCTGTGGTATACCATAGAGTAAGGAAATTATAAGAGTTATCATGGAATAGCCGATTTAAGGACAGGTCATGCGAAAACTCCCAATATAATTTTATTCGTTTCTCGTTGAAATACCGCCAGTTAGTAATTTCAGTAAGCTTACGTGTCTCCCCACCGCTGATTTTACACGAGGCGAGGCTTCGACCGGCGCATTTAAAGTGTAAACTGGAAAAATGACAAGCCTGCCGCCAGGCAGCGCTGAAGCCTGCCGCAAAGCGGTACGAAAATTTTAGCATGCCATGGTTTCTCTTATCCGTAGGTATGTTACTTTATGGGTATACCTATTTAAAATTTAAAATTACTCTTTAAACGCACATGGTCACATTTTTAAAACTATTAAAGATGGACGTATTAAATATGTTAGTTCTTTTAATGATATTGCAATATGCAAAGTCTTTCATATTTTTGTTGTATCTTGTATGCTTTAAGAGGCAATAAAAATAATTTGACACCCTTTTTTGATAAAGAAATTGGATAACCTCTTAAAAATTGACACTAATAAAGGAAAAATGTCATGAAAATAAAAATGTTCTAGTAGCTCGGTAGGTATACTACTAAAACTGGGTAGGAAATTGGCTCACAAAATGGCGAAACACAATCAAATTCATTTTTATACAGGGTGTTCGAAAGGTAAGGTCATAAATGATAGGGGTAGTAAAGTGAGTCAAAGAATGTATGTTAGTACTTCATATATAAAAAAAAGATGTATCGCGCATCGTTAAGGAGTTTTGAGGTTTAATGTTAGAATTAAAAAATAACCTAATTTAGTTATATTTTTTAAACTGTTGCCACAGTACCAATGATATTGGGCAAGTATTTATAGATAAACGGCAGTTCAGTTAGTCACAAATTCAGAGGGTAAGACGATTTTTTCATTTTATGTATGCATTTTTGTCACAGGTGACAAATTTGACATTTTTGCTTTGATCATTTATATCCTCCATATTTTTTCTACAAAAAGGTATGTCCTACTTAAATTATTATTTTAAACCGTTTTTCTTTCATTTATAGATATATATATATATATATATATATATATATATATATATATATATATATATATATATATATATATAATTTATTTATTTATTTTTCTTGGGTATAGGTTTTTTGGTTAATAATTAAAACTACTTCATTACATAGCTAACATCTGACGTTTCGCCCAGCGTAGTGAGCTTTTTCAAAAATATATATTGCGTTCAGGCAACAACCTACAAATAATTACAAAAATTTTTGTATATATATATATATATATATATATATATATATATATATATATATATATATATATATATAGAAAATATTTTTAACGATCAAAGTAAAATGTCAAATTTGTCACCTGTACCAAAGAAAGCATACATGAAATGAAAAACAATCATGTTACCCTGTATAATTCCGACTTACTGAACTGCCGTTCATCTATAGAAAGAAGCTTTGGTATAAGGTTATTTAGTTGTTCAACTATCATTGTTACTGTGGCAACAGTTTATAACTCTATAACGAAGTTCGATAGAACTTTTTTATATTAACATTCTTACTCACTTTATTACCCCTGTCATTTATGACCTTATCTTTCCGGTCACCCTGTATGTTTCAAAATAAAAAGAAAACAAACATCGTAAGAAAGAATTGAAACTCTTGTAAATAAATTTGTATAATAACTTCTTTTTATTGATTTTAGTGTTCTCTACCATAATCACCTATACTCATCATTTAACATGGAGACTTTACCTCACAACTTACATCTTATGGAATCTTTCGATTGTCAAAAATCTGAAAATATTCCTGCCAGTTCAGTCGTTGATCAGTTGAACGTATCAGATGAGCTTCTTAATCTTTTATCAACCGAAGAAGAATGTACTGCCATCTTGAATAACATCGCTAGTAATGAACAGTTTCAACGGTTAATAACAAGTGAAAGTGAATTTGTTAAGAATACCGAAATTCAACCTTTAATTGGTGAAAAAAATATTACTTCAAGTGTTACTTTAAAAGATGAAAAACCAAAGGTTTTAAATGTGATATTTGTGGTAGGGTGTGCACTACTAAGAAATTGCTGAAGAAGCACCTAATGCGCCACAATGAAGAGCGAAATCTGCCGTGTAAAGAGTGTGGCAAACTTTTTAGGTTTAACTATGAAATCACCGCGCATGCGCGGTCCCATGCTAAGCCCACGTTTCAATGCGATATCTGTCCGAAAATGTTTATTCACAAGTCTCATCTTACTGTTCATAGAAAAAAACATTTAGGAGAGTTTGTTGCGTTTTGTGATATATGTAATCAAGGATTTATATCTCAAGCTCTATGTAATAAGCACAAAAAACTCAGCATGATAACCCAGGTCACGTATGTGAAACGTGTGGTAATATACTGAAAACTGCTTCTGCTTTAAAAGACCATATGTCTACTCACGATCCCGATTATGGTAAAGTCAAAAAGCACATTTGTGAAGTTTGTGGTAAGAACTACATGACAAGTAAAAGTCTCAAAAGTCACATGAGTGTTCACTCACAAAATAAACCTTATGTGTGTAACATTTGTGGAAAATCTGTAAGCAGCAAAAGTATTCTCGAGACACATCTTAAACTACACACAGGCCTTAAAGATTATTTTTGTAATATGTGTGATAAAAAGTTTTGCCTCCAAAGAGTACCTTGACGTGCACCAAAGAATTCACACTGGTCACAAACCATTTCATTGCCACCTCTGCCCTAAAAGTTTACTCAAAAACTTCTTTAACGGTTCATTTGAGGTACCATAGTGGAGAAAAGCCATACAAATGCGAATGTGGCAAAAACTTTACCACCAAAAGTCATTTAAAAGCTCATTATAGGACTCATGATATCGGTGGGGTGGAAATTGATTATTTAAATTATCATTTACCTGATTCGTTGCAGCAGTATAAATAAAAGTCATTTTTGCACGTTTTGTTGGTAAATTTCTTTTTCTACGCCTGTTAGGTAATGTATGTAATATTAATGAGATTTTAAAGAGATAGTATGATACTGTATCCATGTCCATTATCCACATTCATTACTCTTTGGTTTTTCCAGTATCACACGAGGATTCTCACTACCCCAAATTCTACAGTTCTGCTTATTTACATACCCGTTAAGCTGAAAATGTGCCTCATCGGAAAAAATTTTTCGTCAAAAATCCAAATTAATTTGTAGATGCTCCAACACCCAATTAACGAATCCACGGCGCTGCTCATGGTCCCTTACCTTGAGTACGTGTGTCAATTGAATCTTGTACGCTTGAAAATGTAGATCTTTTGTTAAAATTCGTTGCAAAGTGGGACTTGTAATGTTCAATTCTTGACCACGATGCCGAATGGAAGTGCCTGGATTCTCTGCCACACTTTCCCTCACTGCGGCTATGTTTTCGATGGATCGACAAGGACGGCACGAACAGGTCTCTCATCCATCAATGTGAATTGCGTCTCAAATTTTTAATTAATCGGCGAACTGTCGACTCATTTGGTGCATTGTTGCGGCCAAAAACTACACGTAATCTGCGCACTGTTTCCGCAAAGCTTTCCCCATTTTTGTAGTGAGTTTTCACAATAATTAAACGTTGTTCGTTTGAATAGTGCTCCATAACTTTTAATCGCGTGGTATGTACATGACAGCTGTCAAAAAGAAAAATTTAATTACTCGCACAACAAAATGGCGGCAAATTCAAATCCGGCGCTCTTGTTGAGACACCTTTTATTATATATACATTTTTATTAACGATTGGTCCAAGAAGTCTGCAACGCTCAATATCTCAGTAAAATTTTAAATCAAATTGAACAAAATTCGGTACTCTCTTCTTACATTTAAAAGGAGAGTGCCGAATTTAGTCCAATTTAGTTTAAAATTTCTTGGAGATATTTGGGAGTCTCCAGACTTCTGGACACACTGAATTTATTTCCTCTTTTACAATCAAATTTATTTAGACTTTACCCTAAAAAACTAAAATAGATAATGTCTCTATAAAAATCTACTTTGCATTTCAAGAATAATTATTACTTTACCCTAAAAATTTAAAGTAGATAATGTGTTTCAGAGTAAAATAAAAATATACATATATTTTTAAGGAAATTCGAGATAGTTAATGTTGATTGCATTAAAATAGAAGAGACAGACAAAACATATTTGGACGAAACAACAAACTATGATATTGAAACAACTCAAGATGGTACTGTAATAATTGAAGGATCTAACTCATTAATAGATAAAGATGAATATGAGCCCTATATAGGCATTGTCAAGACAGAAGCAGTAAAGGCAAATTGTTGAAGAAGCACAGCAAGCATCAAGTCCATGTGATAATTTTGTTAAAACCTCCAAGTCTTTAAATCCTAAAAACGCGGCCAAAAGTTTTAAATGCTCTATTTGTACAAAAACGTTGTCAACAGAAAAATTGTTGGAAAAACACATAAAAACCGCCATATCGAAAATCAACCCTTCGTTTGTAATTATTGTGAGAAATCTTTAAAACATTCAACTTATTTAAAAACTCATGAAGCAAATTGTAAAAGTAGAAATGAATCACGTTTCACGTGTTCTGAGTGCATGAAAACTTATAAAACCCGTATGGTACTTCGGTACCATTTGTGGCGTCAACATTTTATTAAATTAAAAATATAGATAAATGCAAAATTTTAAAATCAATTGAACCACTTCATTATCTGCAAACTACAGAAGGGCACTATCGTGCAAGAAAAAATGTAGGAATTAGAAGTAGTATTTTTTTTAATAAATACTGACTAAAAAAAAAACTTTACTCACAGAAATAGAGTTATTCCACAACACTTAAAACCAACAATACGCTCAACATGGTAATGTAAATTAAAATAAAATATCTCTATTTCTGTGAGTAAAGTTTTTTTTTAGTCAGTATTTATGCATTCTTTTTTAATGTCTTTTTAAATAATTAACTATAACTTTATTATGTATACTCTTTTAATGTGTCCTTTTGTTTGTAGTTTACTTCTCCTGTGGAAGCTATTGAGCAATGGCGAAATAAAGAGGTATTTAAGAAAAAAGGAGTTTCTTTTAATTAATCCACAGACCACAAACCCGATAAATTTCCCTAATAATTTATATCGTACGGTCGAAAATACATATATATAATATATATATATATATATATATATATATATATATATATATGAAAATATGAAAAAAAAATGTTTTAATCATAAATTATATACCAATTATTCAGATATTTTTAAAAATTGAGAGAATATGAGCATAAAAAGAAATTTTTTTGCATACAAGAAAAAAATTTACAAATGTCGTCCATGAGAGGTTTAAAGTAAACATTTTTTAATAAAAAAATGATACGTTACTACCTTAACCCCTTATGGATGACACTGTAAATTTTTTTTTCTTATGTCAAAAAATGTTTTCTGATGCAAAAGGGCGTCCCCCAAACTTTTTAAATTTATCTGAATTGGTTTAAAAGTTGATATAAAGAAAACAATATTTTTTAAAAAATTTTAACACCACGTAGAGCAAAAACTAAGACGTTTAAGACATATATGCATGTAAAGTTTTTTTCCCAATTTTTATTATAGAATCACCTCTTAAAGTTTGTCAGTTTGGTTACTGGACACCATGTATTTGTTTTTTTCTTTTTTTTTTAATTTACAAATAAACTAATATCTTACATTTATTTTTAGAGAACGTATATTTGTTAAGCCTGAATTTATGAAAGTAGAAAATACGATGGATGACGTTGCCTTTGGTGAACAGTCCAAAATTAATAATTTCCATATGGAAAGAGTTGAAAATGATTTTATAGTAAATGATGGGGATGCTTTCCTTTCAAGTAAAGGGGTATTTACAAGCGATAAAGAAATCGTTTTTAATGATCCAAACATAGATGAAACAGTTACGGCTATTGAAGATACTAAAGATTTTAGTAAAGATTCTAAGAAACTTAACTTTAATGATCCAAACATACATGAAAGAGTTAAGGTTATTGAAGATACTAAAGAATTTACTAAAGATTCTAAGAAACTTAATTTTATTGATTCAAGCATACATGAAACAGTTATGGTTATTGAAGATACTAAAGAATTTACTAAAGATTCTAAGGAACTTAACGAAGCTGAAACTTCTTTAATCAATTTAAGAACAGGAACCCATAATAAACTAGCACATTCAGAGGAAGAACATTTCTGCTCGAAATGTTCAAGAACATTTAAAAACCAGGGTTTTTTATTCGTCATATGAGAAAACACTACGAAAAGGGACTTTGTAACTATTGTGGTAATAATTGTGTCTGTAAAAAACGAAGAGAAAAAATAAGATCATTTAAATGTTCGCTTTGCGAAAGGGCGTATAGTAGGAAAGCTACATTAGAAAAACATATTTTGGAAGTTCATCATTTACAGAGCACAAATTTAAAGTGCCATAGCTGTTTTAAAAATTTTAATAATGTATATGGACTACGATATCACATTCGAACCAAACAATGTTCTCAATAAATCAAGTTAATAAATTGTTTTTAATCGATACGTTGTAATTATTATTACCCTAGTTTACAGGCAATTTATAACTCTAATCAAAAAGGTAATTTTTTAAAGGAAACGTAACCGAATTCAAAATTTTATGTAGAATATCTTAAAAAGTAATTTGTAACTTACCAAAGCGCGACGATGTCAAATTAACAGGTTCCCTAAATTTGGGAAATAGAGGACAATCTGGCAACATGGCGCGGGGTTTTTAGGAATAGAATCTTTACCGAAAAAAAACGCCCATTTTGTATATATTATATTATATTATATTACATTCTATAATATTTCCACATCATTCCATCAGTTTGCACCCCTCCCCGTGTATAGTTATTGGGAATAAACCACTACCCAACAATTTAAGAACAGCAAAGATTTAGTGCTAAATTAATGTTTTAATAAATATAAATCAACTTTTAAAAGTTTTTTGTTCACATATAAATTTCTGTGTTTTTGTATTTTAAATTTAGAACATGTGACTTTTAATCCCCACTGCCCCTTGTCACACTATGTCACATTAGGATGATACTTTTTCTCTCCCCCACCCCATTAAGGTGTGACGTAATTTATAGATGGCCCCTTAGCAACTTCCATACAACAATCCAACTTGTCCATATTTTAAAATGTCTTAAACTTTTGTATTTTTTAACCTTAGGAAAAAATGACCCAAAAACCAACTTGTACAGTAAATTATCAGGATTTTTTTCTGTTATGAAGATTACAAAAAATAATTTTATTAACAATATATTGACATAACTTACTTTTTTTTTTAATGGGACACTCTGTATATTATACCACCAATAAAAAGGTCTTTTAAAGGGCTTTACAAAAATACGACATTTGATATATCCATTTTTAATAGTTTCTAAAATATGATCATTTAAATTCAGAAAAATAATAGATATAATTTCCACTATATCGACAGTCCTGTAGGTAGGTATAATAATATTTTTGAGATGTAAGTGGTCATATTTCCAAAACTATTAAAGATAGATATATCAAATGAATTTTTGTAAAGCTCTTTAAAAGTCCATTTTAATGGTGGTATAATATATAGGGTTTCCCATTTTAAAAAGGAAGTTATGTCAATATATTTTGTTAATAAAATTGTTTTGAGTAATCTTCTTAACGGAAAGAAAACTTAATAGTTCTTCATACCAGTTGGTTTTTGGGTCATTTTTTTAGGTTAAGAAATAAAAAGTTATGGACATTTAAACTGTGGACAAATTAGATTGAACGCACGTACAATAACACTTAAATTATTTACTTTGTTTAATATACAGGGTGGCCCACTATATTCGACACGATCTGTAGCTGGATAACCATGGGGTTTTTAAAAAAAGTAAATACTGAAACATATACAGGTCGGATAAGACCACAGTATTAAATTATTTTAGTCTATACAGGGTGTCTCAAAAAAGTGTGACGTATCAAAGTTATATTTTTTTAAATGGAACACACTATATTTAATGACGGTTTTAGATTCTACATAAAAAAATAATTTAAGTTTGTTAATAGTACCAAGTGTGTAATTTTATTCGTTTTTGTGATATTTGATTTTTTTCAAAATGCAGGGGTGCAATTAAATTAATTTTATTTTAACAATATATACTCCTTAAACTTTAAAATTTGTTACAAGATTAGGAGAAGTCTGCCTTATCATACTTAGGTCATATCGAGATCATAGATTATACAGGGTGATCAAATAATAATTTCAATTTTTTAGAAAGTCAAATAGTAATACATCTCTTATTTTAAATGGAACACCCTGTAATTTTTTACACCACATGATGACAAACCAAATGCTCCTTCAAATGGTGTATAGGTTGCCTGTACCTATCTTTTATACTTTTTAAGTAAATTCCGTTTTAACATATTTTTATTCCAAATGTCTATTTAAATGTAAGTAGGCTGTGATATAGCTATGCCTATTTACTAAGCCGTTATTGCAAAATATAAATTTGTTGGAAAAAAGCACAAAATTAAAAGATTTTGTATTATCTGCCACTATTTTTAAAATTCACAGAAAAAAATTCATTAGTTGCTTATAATGCTACTTCCAATAACACTTATTTCAGCTGAATGTGGTAATGATAAAACTTGTGTTTTTAAACAATCCTAATAACGCATCTGGTCAGTTATGACGACATTCTGTGACCTATAACTCGTTTCTTCCATTATCCATAATCACTGTGTCAAATTTTTTAAAGCAACTATTAAGGTTATCAGATGGTTACTCCTGGAATATTTTTCAGGATTAACTCTAGACTAAAGTAAACCATTTTTTCACATCCTACCAGTATAATATCATCTTGTTGTTGTAGAAGAAGGGTTTTTATTTAAAATCATTGAAATTTCTTTTAAACTGACTGAAACACTAGTAATCAATAAATGGTCGTTGTTATTTTCTTAAGAAAAATATTAATGGCTGCTATCCAACTTTAATTTAAATAAACATTTGGACTAAAAATTTGTGAAAACAGATTTTACTAAAAAAGCACAAAAGATAGGTATAAGCAACCTATACACCATTTAAAAGAGTATTTTATTTTTCATCATGTGAAGTAAAAAATACAGGGTGTTCCATTTAAAATAAGAGAGATATGGCTATTTGATTTTCTGAAGATTTGAAATTATTTTTTGATCACCCTGTACAATATTTGATCTTAATATGACCTACGTATGATATGGCAGACTTTTTCTAATCTTGTTACACATTTTAAAGTTTAAAGTGTTAAAAGTGTTAAAGTAAAATAAAATTAATTTTACCTCTGCATTTTTCAAAAAAATCAAATATCACAAAAATGAATAAAATTAGACACTTAGTACTATAAACAAACTTGAGTTATTTTTTAAAGTAGAATCTAAAATCGTCATAAAATTTAGGGTGTTCCATTTAAAAAAATATAACTTTGATACGTCACACTTTTTTGAGACATCCTGTATAGAGTAAAATAATTTTATACTGTGGCCTTATCCGACCTGTATATGTTTCAGTATTTACTTTTTTAAAAACCCCATCGTTATCCAGCTACAGACCGTGTCGAATATGGTGGGCCACCCTGTATGTATATTTTTTTAACAATAAATATTTGTATTACCAGTTTTATTTGTTAATAGTCTTTACCTTGCTAATAATAATAAAATTGTAGGAAAGTACCTCCAAAATACAAAACCAGAAAAAATCGACTGAAAACAACACTGATACTGATATGGATGTCTTGGAAATGATAGGAAAGGACAACGAGAAAGTCGTCATAAGAAAATCGCCTAAAGGATATCAATGTCCCTACTGCGAAAAGTGTTTTCAACAACGCTGCAAACTTAAAAACCATATAATTATCCACAGAGATGACCGACCGTGGCAATGCCACGTTTGCGATAAAACTTTTAAACATAAAAGAGTTTTGGATTATCACGAAAAAACGGTTCACGGTGAGCCGGAGAATTTCCCTTGTGATATATGCGGAAAAATATTTAGCAACAGAAGAAACTGCATAGTCCATCGCAACAGACACAGTAAAGAATACAACGTCAAATGTGATATTTGTGGAAAGGGTTTCCTCGCAAATTTTTATTTGAAGAAACACATGATTGTGCATAGCGACGAAAGACCTTTGAAATGCTCTGTATGTGAAAAAACCTTTAAACACCAACGAGTTCTTGATTATCACTTTAAAACACTTCATTCCGAAGAGAACGATGAGAGATACCCGTGCCACATCTGCGGAAAGAGTTTCACTACGAAAAGAAACTGCATTGTTCACAGCAAAAGGCATTTGAAGGAGTTTTCCGTTTACTGTGAGCATTGTGGTAAAGGCTTCTTAAATAACTTTTACTTAAACAAGCATCTAAACTCAAAGCATTACGGCAAAAGACACATTTGCGACATCTGCGGAGCAAGCATTGGTGATAAAGGTAATTTAAAAAATCACATGAAGCTTCACGATCCCAACTACCAAAGGCCTCCACCTGAGATCTGTACTCTTTGTAACAAAACTTTCTCAGATTTGAAGAGGCATTACAAAGCCGTGCATGAAAACGATGGGAAAAACTACAAATGCGAGTACTGCGGGAAATTTTTCAGGGGAAAAGATGGATTGAAGTTTCACTTGATGGTCCATCGTGGGGAAAAACCGTTCAAGTGTGAATTTTGTGATAAAAGTTTTATTTTGAATACTTTCTTGAGGCAGCATCTTCGAACGCATCCTGAGAGCAATGTGAAGCCTTTTGTGTGTGCTTATTGTGGGAAGACTTTTACGAAAAAGAGTCTTCTTGAACATCATACGAATATTCACACTGGTCAAAGGCCATTTGAATGCGAGTTCTGTAAAAAGACGTTTACAGGAAGAAAGTATCTTTCTGCGCATATCCGTAATCAGCATTCGAGTGAACGGACTTAATAAATAATATATTCATAAAATTAGACGTAAAAAGTTATTTGTAAATACGAGGTGTTTTAAAATAAGATGCCGATATTTAAGGGGTGAATCCTTAGGTGATTTTTAAAAAATCTTAAATAACCCATATTCTAATGGTCTTTATTGTTGATACAGGGTGGTAATTTTAATTATATATACATACATATTTTTTTATATAATATCTGTGATACCACTCTAATTACACCGTCACACAAAAATAAAAAAGTAATCAGTATTTTTGACCACATCAGCTTTTTTTGTTTTTTGATGCCCTGAATTCAAATCCGCCGTCCTATTAGCTCCATTAGGATTAATTTTTGAGTAAACCGCGAAAATCCGAAGTCAACTCAAAACTCAAGCCTGATGGAGCAAAACATACTTCGTGAATTCGAATTTAGGGCATCAAAAACATATTAAAAAAATTAATAATAAAAATAATAAATAGGAATTTTTGTACCAGTTCTTTTCGACCACTAACTTTGGAAGGTGAAATTATTTCTACCGCTAAAGGAAAGGCAGAACTATTTGCTAAACAATTTGCTGCCAATTCAACCCTTGACCCTTCCATAAATCATCCAATTGCAGCTATTACCCCAGTTCCTCATACAATGCCCGATATTATTTTAAGGTAAAACACATTAAGCGTATCCTTTCTTCCCTTAACACCAAGAAATCATCTGGGCTGGACTTCATACCAGCAGTCGTTTTAAAAAAATGTGCTCCAGAACTTGCACCAATCTTAACTCGGCTCTTTCGAATTTCTTACGACACGGGTATCTTTCCGGAGAGCTGGAAAGCTGCACGTGTTCAACCTATTCCCAAGAAAGGATCTAAATCTCTTCCATCTAACTATAGACCAATTTCAATTGTCTCAGTTCTTTGTAAAGTAATGGAAATATTCATTAATTCACAAACTCTTAAGTATTTATAAAAACACAAAATTTTGCATGACAGGCAGTATGGATTTCGCCACAAAAAGATCTACAGCAGATCTTGTTTCCTTCGTATCACACTGCTAGAATAAGTCTCTTGAGTTTCTAGGTGAGTCCCAGATCGTTGCTCTTGATATATCCAAAGCTTTTGACCAGGTCTGGCATGCCGCACTTCTTAATAAACTTCCCTCCTATGGTTTTTCAACTAAACTCTGTACTTGGCTCTCTAGTTATTTATCTGATCGACGTATGTCAGTTATCTCTCAGTGGACCGCCATTCTTCAAGCTTTCACCAAGTAAATGCTGGAGTGCCTCAGGGCTCAGTTCTGGCACCAACATTGTTTCTTCTTCACATCAACGACCTTCTCTCGTCCACAACTAATTCCATTCATAGTTTCGCCGACGATAGTACCCTTCACTCCAGTTTTTAGGTTCCTAAACCCATCACTAAACCTTTAATATTGGATTGGGGCGCCAAAAATCTCGTCTATTTTAATGCATCCAAAACACAATCATCAGCTTGTCGCGAAAAGAGTCATCAAATACTCATCCTCCACATTATGAGCGGCCAAGTTTTACAGAGCAAAGACACCTTCAATCTTGGGGGCGTTACATTTGAACGTAACCTTAACTGGCATAAACACATTGTATCTATAGCCACGGCGGCTTTAAAAAAGCTTGGATTTCCCTTTCGAGCCATAAAGTATTTTTCCCCTTTTAATTTATACACTTTTTATGTGTCCCAAATCCGACCTCCCTTGTAATATTGTCCTCATATCTGGAGCATGGCGTCCCCCACAACCCTAAGCATTCTTGATTCCATTCAAAGAAGAGCTATTCGTCTTATTAATGATCCTCCACTTACAGAAAGGTTTCCCTCTCTTGCCCATTATCGGGTTGTGGGGGATTTATCGCTTTTTATAGATACTTCCATGGCTTCTGCTCTGAAGAATTGTCCAGTATATTTCCTCCACTCACGGTTCCCAACAGAGAAACTCGTGGTGCCGCGCTATGCATCCCTATACGGTCCAACTGGACAGGCCTCGAACTTCCCACTTTGTTCGTTCTTTTATCCCTAGAGTTTCTAGAATGTGGAACCTGCTGCCCGCGGAGGTCTTTCCTTCTCCCCCAAATCTTCAAGTATTTAAGTCCCGTGTTAACAAACTTCCTCTTACCTTTGCTTAAGACACCCACGGTGCGTTAGTATTCAGGCTTTTAGCCTTTGTGGTTTTGTTTAAGGATAAAAAATATATATAAAAAAGTTGGTCTGGTTAGTTCTGGTTAGTTTGTGGTCAAAAGTACTTGATCACTTTTTATTTTTGTGTGCCGGTGTTTTTTTAATGAAATTTTGTACACGACCACTTTGCATGCATTTTTTAATTTCATCATCATTTTGAAAATGGGTTTACTTATGCTAACTTATATTTATTTTTTATTTAAACCTACAAACGTTAAATAAATTTAGAATAATGGTATATTTATATTTTTATACCACTTTTTAAAATAAAATTTAGTATTTTTTAGTATTTTCTCTTAGTTTAGTCTCACCGTTATCTAAAAATTTTAATTAGTCAAATTAACAACTGTAAGAATAAGGTTACTACCTGTGCGCGCTTGTGGCTGCTCCGGTTGTATCGGCAGCGTCGATCTCCGGAGTTAAGCAGTGGGAGTGCGCGCCCTGCTTAGCACGGATGGGTGACCGGCGTTGTCGGTTTGGAGGCGGCGGCACGCGGTGTTCTGCTCGGGGGTGAACGAGACGGACCGAGCAACAACCATCCAAGCTATGGAATGAGTGGTGTGTGAACGCTGGAAGGCAGTAGGGGCTCAAGGTACAATAAGCCTTCAGGTCGGGTGCAGTGCACTACCTCAGGGGGACGGTCGTCGGGGCCTGGGTGGGATGACCCTGAAAAGGGCGAAAAAGAAAAAGGTTATTACCTTCGAAATTAATGGAACATTACCGTTAAAAAAAAACAAAACACGTACCAGTGGCGGCTCGCGAGTGTAAAAACAGGTGTAGTGCAGGAAGGGAAAAAAGCGCATTCACCATTTTAACAAAATTGAAAAATACTCAACTATCAAAAGTCTAAGTAAAAAGTCTTAATATCTTAACTTATCTAAATTTTATACACCAAATCAATCCTTCTATCTTTTAATGCAGCAAATTTATCAATTATATATTCATAAAATGGTTAAGTTTTTATCAGTTCCTGTAGAAGCTCCTTTTGAATTGAAATATTGGCCAAAGATAAAAGTCTATCTTGGGATATAGTGTTGCTTAAGAAAGTTTTTTAAACGCTTAAGTCAAAAAAACCCCGCCCCACTGACGCGCCTGTCGACGATATCGTTAAAATTAGCTAAAAAAGTTTATACGTCTCGGTAAAAATGTCTTTTATTTGCGCCAACTTGTTTCACTAACTGCTGCAATGAAATATTTCTATAACTTTCATCCCAGCAAATATTAGGTCAAGTTTATTTTTGAGCCGCTAATTTTTTGGAAATGATTCGGCATATATCTCAATAAATTTTGAAAAGAATCAGTTGGAAAAGTTTGGTTATACTGGCCAAACTTTGCAGTATCAGCAAGACAAATGAAATTGTAGTTTGTAACAATCTTCGAATCTTACTTCCATTTCCATCAAAATATGATCTAATATTTCATAGAGAGTGCTCTGTACTGTCCTTTAATTTCTTCCTGTAGAAAATCACTGTCGCTAATAATACCCAAACGGAAACAATCGAAATACTACGTGAAAACCAACGCAACGACCAAAACCTATACTATCTCTTTAAGCCTGGCGATTTACCAAGCAATACACCTGATACTTAAACCCACGATACTGGCCACCGGCAAGTATAGCGTTGTCATGGCAGCGGAGCGTCAAAGCGTAAACAAAACCCCGCATGAGGTGTATACTTCGGTCCGTTTTATATTTGCAATACACTTGTCGCGTTGCCGAAAGAGGAGGAAAGCGACTCGCGCCAGCGGTTAATTTATATGCTAGATTTTTCATGGCGAATTTTACAAATCAGGAATAGAAATGAGAAAAATGAATTGAATAATAGTAATATGTTTTTTATGTTTTATTATTTATTTTTGGTGAAGTGGCACTTCACTTACTACACCTGAATAGCCGCCACTGACACGTACCCGTTTAGCACACTTAAAAAAAGGCGTATTAATTTGATGATGCAGATGGTACTCTTATTCTTCCCTTTACTGATCATCTGGAGAAGGCCCAGACTTCTGACTTTGTTCGTTTTATTTATCTAAACTATAAAGTAGGTTAAGGGGTAGGGTCTGCATATAAATTTTGTCTTTGGTAACATGGTTTAGTTTTAAAGAATTCGTAGATATAAGTTGCCATTGACTGGACTAAAATTAATTCACTGATTCACACAAATATCTCACAGTTAAGTTTAAATTATTTAATAGGAATATTAAATTATAACGGGCTAAATATAACCCTTTTTATAAGTACACGGTTTTTCATTTAAGAGAAAAAACTTGGCATACTTTTTTACTTTTCTCTTATTTTTAAAAAAAATTCAAGATAGTCCGACTGATGTATTTTAGCTCGGAGAATTTTAAAATTGTAAACACATTTGAATAAAAAACAAAAGAGAAACGCCATCAATGTTGCTGTTTTTAAATAGCCACACTTTTTTATATAACATTTTTGGATTCTATGGTCAATTCTACCTGTTTTTAAAATAAATTAAAATAATTTAAGCCATAAATGTAATTTTTTTAAGCGTCAAAAATTTAAAAACAGTTAAAGATAGACTTATAGTACCCCTTTTTAAAAAACACTTAGAATTAACCATAGAATCTAAAAAATAAAATAATAAATGAGGTTGTTTTATTTAAATAAATAATAGTTTTAAAAAAACTAAAAAAACACGCTTTTATATGCAACCGAACTAAAAATTAGAAAATAATTTTTCATTACAAAGAGTTTGTATTACAGTAATAAAAGGTCAAACAATGAATCATAATTATATACCTCAAAATAGAATTATAATAAAATTTAAGATAATAACAGAATAATTCACTTCAGAGTAAAAAGCGTAAGGTGCATTTTACTATTTTTCATAACTTTTCCCTCATAGATATTTACAAATGAAATAATTATAACATTTAATATATTCAGCACCCCACGCTTTTATTCTGAAGTGAATTATTCTGTTATTATCTTAAATTTTATTATAATTCTATTTTGAGGTATATAATTATGATTCATTGTTTGACCTTTTATTACTGTAATACAAACTCTTTGTAATGAAAAATTATTTTCTAATTTTTAGTTCGGTTGCATATAAAAGCGTGTTTTTTTAGTTTTTTTAAACTATTATTTATTTTTCATTTTTTAGTTCGATATATCAATTAGTTTTCTGCGGACATGTGATATTGAAATGTTTCACGAACTATTTCGTAATCTAATCATTTCATTTAAAGCTTCACTGTTGCATGGGGTTTCAGAACGCAACTACTCCGAACAAGCTTCTGTCAGCCTTATGCTGAGAGTACGTCCGAAACTGCACGCATGCGCAGATCGCGCACTACCTCTTTCTCTGTTACTCTCCTACAGAAAATCTATAAAGGAATTTATTTATCCTGGCGATCCTAATCAGGATAACGGAATACTGTTTGCAGATTATTGCATTGTCATGGGTCCATTGATACGTGGCAAAGTTTCAAAGAAATCGGATCGCTGGAAGTTGGTGAAAATTAAGCTTAAAGATTCCGTGACATACATACATACATCTACACTATCAACCCAAGCTAATAAAAGCGTGTTAAAAACGCAACCTTTATGAAGTAAGTCTTTTGTTTTTTATGCATTTCTTTTCTAGTTATGATTTTTAAATTATCCTAGCTAAAATACAGTGATAGACTATCTAAAATTCCTTAAAAAATACTAGGAAAGTAAAAAAATATGTCATTTTTCCCCTCAAATGAAATATCCCGTACAGTTTATATAATTTTATTTTATTTGTAATTTTAGAAATCAAAATAAAAAAAAATTACAACAATTTTCTTTTATTTTACCCAGTAGATGGTGAGGGAGTGACCCTCCGAATAAAACTCACACCCTTTTAAGCAACATATTTTTGCTGTTTTAGGGCAGAATTTTTTCAGAAGACAAAGATGTTAAGCTAGAAGAGGAAAGTCGAAAAATCAAAACTAACAAAGTAACGAAACGTATGAAAACAAATGCTGTTTTTGAATGTTCTTACTGTGCACGGACATATAATCGCAAAGAGAAATTAAAAGAACACCTCACCTCCCACAGCACAGAGCGACCTTACACCTGTACAATATGTGAAAAAAGTTTAAAAAAAAGGCGCTCTTAATTTACACATAAAAACATTCACAACTCTTCCCGGGAGTACCGTTGTGAAATTTGCGGAAAAGTTATAGCTAATAAGAAGTACTACGAATTCCACATGCAAGGACACAGCAAAGACTATAACTTCTTTTGTGGGTACTGCGGGAAGGGGTTCGTGTATAAGCACCAGCACAAAATTCACTTGGAAGTCAAACACAGTTCGACAGACCAACGCTACGTTTGCGACGTATGCGGTAAAGAGTTTTCTTTAGCAAGTTATCTTAAGAGGCACCAGGTCCGTCACGAGGAAAACTCTCAGAAGAAGCTGAAACCTACGGAATGCACGATCTGTAATAAATCTTACGTAAGAATCAAAAGGCATTACAGAGAGTTTCACTCAGAGGAAGGTGCCAGTTACATGTGTGATCTCTGTGGTAAAAAGTTTCGACAGAACTACGAATTGAAGCTTCACACGATGCGTCACAAGGGAGAGAAGCCTCACAAATGTTCATACGAGAGTTGTGATAAGAGGTTTGTAAGGAAGCAGCATTTGATCCTTCACATGCGCAGTCATACTGGAGAAAACCTTTTGAATGTTCGATTTGTGGAAAGGCTTATACTCAGAAGCCTACGTTGGTTGTTCATATGCGTGGTCATCTTGGAGAGAGGCCATATGCCTGCGATCTATGTACCAGTAAGTTTGCTTCGAAACAAAGGTTGAATATTCACAAGCGAAAGGTGCATAAGCTATAATTATGACTGAAAGAAGTATTAAAGCAAATAACTCATGTTAAGTCTAATTCACATAAAGTTTATATTAATCTAAAAGCGTTAGAGAAAGTTTAACGCCTTTATTGGGCGGTAATTAATATCTGGTGTATGCCATAGAGAGAAGACACTAGATTCATTTCGAGAATTTTTCAGAAAAAATTAAATCCTACTGAAAGCTTGATCTGTAACAAATCTTATGAAAGGATCGACCGACATTAAAGGGAGTTCCATTCTGATGAAGGTGCCAGTTACATGTTTGATCTCTGTGGTCAAAAGTTTCTACAGAGCTTCGAATTGAAGCTTCACACGATGCGTCACAAGAGAAAGCCTCACAAATGTTCATACGAGAGTTGTGATAAGAGGTTTGTAAGGAAGCAGCATTTGATCCTTCACATGCGTAGTCACACCGGAGAAAACCTTTAGGAATGTTCGATATGTGGTTAAAGCTTATACTCAGAAGCCTACGTTGGTTGTTCATATGCGTGGTCATCTTAGAGAGAGGCCATATGACCTGCGATCTATGTACCAGTAAGTTTGCTTCGAAACGAAGGTTGAATATTCACAAGCGAAAGGTGCATAAGCATAATTATGACTGAAAGAAGTATTAAAGCAAATAACTCATGTTAAGTCTAATTCACATAAAGTTTATATTAATCTAAAAGCGTTAGAGAAGTTTAACGCCTTTATTGGGCGGTAATTAATATCTGGTGTATGCCATAGAGAGAAGACACTAGATTCATTTCGAGAATTTTTCAGAAAAAATTAAATCCTACTGAAAGCTTGATCTGTAACAAATCTTATGAAAGGATCGACCGACATTAAAGGGAGTTCCATTCTGATGAAGGTGCCAGTTACATGTTTGATCTCTGTGGTCAAAAGTTTCTACAGAGCTTCGAATTGAAGCCTCACACAATGCGTCACAAGTGTTCATACGAGGGTTGTGATAAAGGTTTGTAAGGAAGCAGCATTTGATCCTTCACATGCGTAGTCACACCGAAGAAAAACTTTAGGAATGTTCGATATGTGGTTAAACTTATACTCAGAAGTCTACGTTGGTTGTTCATATGCGTAGTAATCTTAGAGAGAAGCTATAGACCTGCGATCTATGTGCCAGTAAGTTTGCTTTGAAACGAAGGTTGAATATTCATAAGAGAAAGGTGCATAGGCTTATAAGATGTATTAAAGCAAAAAACTCGTGTTAAGTTCGGCCTAATTGTGATGGCCTGGTGTGTTCAACGCTGAGTCGTTGGGCGCACCTGCGACATGGCTGGGGGTTCGAAACCAAAAAGACAGGGTGGACAATAAGCCGAGCGGATTCACTAAATAGGTTATACCGGCACTATTCTAATATCTAAGGTCCAGGTCTAATTGAAGCAGAGATCAATAAAATGATGCTGAAACCTACTGATACTTGATCTCTAAAAATCCTACCTTAAGATCAAAAGACGTTACAAGAAATTTTATTTAGAGGAAGGGGACAGCTACATGTGTGATGTTTGCAGATTAAAATTTGATTTCTTCAGCAAAGCTTTAAATTAAAACTTCTTACAAATGTTCAAACAGGAGAAAAAAATGTTCATATGAGAGTTGCAATAAAAATTTTGTAAGGAAGGAGTATATTTGAGAAATATTATAATTAAAAAGTTGGCTGTGTTAACGTTTAAAATATATATATAGTTTAGGTTTTGTAATAAATTTAATAAACTATTGTAAAAACAAATAACCCAAACTTAAGAATGACTTTTTAATAGTAATAAATAAATAAATCTCTATAAGTCTGAAATTAAAAATGTATTTAATATAGGATTTTTTTAATTAAATTCTTGTGTATTTATTTTAAAACATGGTCTATTTAGAATAATAATTTTATTACACAAAATTAATAAGAAAATTAGTTTCTACGTCACTAATCGGATTTTTTATATATCGTAAGGTATACAAGGTAGGTCAAAAGTACGATCTTTTTAAATTAAGAACCCTGTATATTGAAACATCCTATGAAAAACCTTTTAAAAAATATTTAAAAGCCACATTTCATGCGTCTAGGTTTTAAAGTATGTGAAACATGGCCATTCAAACAGTTCCTAATTTTTATTTTATCCATAAAAGTAAGCTATCACCTTACGGAGCCGGGGCAGTGGCCAATTGCCCCCACCCCAGAAGGGTGTGAATAAGCTTTTTCGGCGGGGCTGTAAACTACTCTTCGCCATCTGCCATCGTGGTAGGTACTAAATTTTTTTAAGGCACGCTGAAATCTCACACTTGTGGGGTTCTATGGATTGGTATTCTTTGGGTGAATGACTTCCTTCAATTTTACCACAAAGCAAGAAATAATGTAAGTTTATCCTATTTTTTTAAATATATTTTTTAATTATTACTATATTTCTGTTATAAATGTGTTGTTTTTGGGAAATAATTCAACTTTTCTTGCTTTGACGGCACAGAAGAAAATATTGAACAAGAATCCAACGAAGAAGTACCAATAACTGATTATAATAAGAGATTACTATATTGCAAACTTCTGATGGATATCATTTGTCCTCATTGTAAATTCGTCACTGAAATTATTTCTGGATCTACAAACTCACCTAATAACGTGCATGACCCTGTGGCAAATCTACACAAATGCACAGTGTGTGTGATAAAGCTTATAAACACAAAAAGGAGGACTAGACTATCACATGGAAACTGCACACGGTGAACGAAAATCCTTTTCATGTAAGATATGTGGAAAAGTTTTTTCAATAAAAGAAACTGTCTTGCACATGCCAGGATCCATAAAAAGAACACAAATTCTTTTGTGATATTTTGTGGAAAAGGATTTTTATGAAAGGTACAATTTAGAAAACCACATGGTCATTCACAGTGATGCCAGACCTTTTAAATGTCAAGTTTGTAATAAGGGGTTTAAACACAAAAGGTATGTGGACTATCACATGAAAATAGTCCATGACGGCCCAAATTGTGACTGGTTCCCTTGTCATGTATGTGGAAAAATGTTTATCACAGAAAGGTTATTTATGATTCATGAAAAAGACATCAGCCACAAAGAATCACAATGAGTTGTGAATACTGTGGAAAAACATTTTATGACAAATTTGCACTCAAGAAGCATTTAAATGCCAATCATTACGGTAATCGTGAGATATGTGATATATGCGGTTTAAGTCTGGGGAATATGAGCAGTCTTAAATCCCATATGAAGCTTCACGATGCAAATTACAAGCGACCTCCGCCAGAAAAATGTAATATATGTCACAAAACATACTCGAACCTAGCTGTTCATCAAAAAGCCGCTCACAAAAACAATGGTAAACACTTTCAGTGTCAAGTTTGTGATAAATTCTTTTCTCACAAAAACGGACTGAAGTTTCATATGATGAATCACAGAGACGAAAAGCCCCACAAGTGTAAATTCTGCGAAAAGAGTTTCATCTTAAAAACTTTTTTGACGCAGCATCTTCGAACGCACCCTGAAAGTGGTGTCGAACCTTTTGAGTGTGAGATTTGTGGTAAGAAGTATTCCAAAAGTATGTTTATGATGATCGCAAGAACACTCACACTGGTGAGAAACCTTTTAAATGTGAGTTATGTGAAAAGCTTTTAGCGGAAGAAAATATCTTGAGTTGAACATTTGAGGGTAAATCATTCAATTAGGAAAAGAAAAAACCGCTAATTTTGGGGGTAAAAATTGAACTTTTTTTTTTGTTTTTGATATCACTTTAATATTTTTTGATTGCAGACTTTACTTTTTTGTTATTATCAATAATGATAACTATTTCATTTATTGTTTGTTCTATATGGAATATAATAATATGTTTATTATTTTCATTTAGTTTTATAATGCTTAACATTTCTTTTTAGTTCGTAGATATGTAAGTTGTAAATGTTACTTTTTTATGTACGATATTTATAGTGAAAAAATCTATGTAGAATAGTGTAAATGCCAAAATAAGTTTATAAATAAATGAGTAAAAAGTATAGTAGTAGTTTTACTTTCAGTTGTTAAAACTGATATAATAGCAAAACAATTTGTCTTCTAAAGTCGTCATTTATACACTAGTGAACAAAATTTAAGGATACAAAAAAATCAAATTTTGAGAGGTGTTTTTAATTTTTGCTTAAAAATGGTCGTACTGGAATTTGGTAATTTTCTAGAAACCTCCGATTTTGATGAAATTTGGTATACGGGGTTTTTGGGGCGCTGATCACGAATCTGGAAAGAATTTTTTGGCGGAAACGTTTCGTTCTTGAGATATCTATCATCAGAAATTTAAACTAATCCTATTTTTACAATATTCCCTCTTCTTTTTGTACACAATTCTTGATTTAAAGCTAAAGTGGCAAAACAATATTTTATTTTCACCTCTTAAATCCCCGTTTTTTACGTATTTTACATTATTTTTGCATTAAATTGCATAGCTATACTTTGAATCATTTTAATCCCAGTGTGCCATGAAGCCCTATGTGTATGTATGGTTGCCGCATTATCAAAGAGAAAAGCCACGCAATTTTATGCAAAAATAATGTAAAAACGTAGAAAACGGGATTTTAAAAGGTGAAAATCAAATATTTGTGTGACACTTATAGCATTTAATCAAGAATTGTGTGCAAAAAGAAGGGGAATATAGTGAAAATAAGCTTAGTTCAAATTTAAACTTTGATGATGAATATCTCGAGAACGAAACGTCTCCGCCAAAAAAATCTTTAGATTCGTGATCAGTGCCCCATAAACCCCCGTATATCAATTTCGTTAAAATCGGAGTTGCCGCAGGTTTATAGAAAATTACCTGGAATTTATTAAGAAAGCGTTTTAAAGCTTGAGGTTTCTAGTTCTTTGTATTTGGCCTAAGAGATTTTTTTCAATTTGATTACTACACGGATCCGAATAACTCGTTCATTCAGCTTTAATTTGCTTTAAAATTCTGATACGACCACTTCTCGCTGAGAGATTGAACGTAAAAATACTTTTTAACCATCAATCTCTCAGCAACCACTTATGGCACAAGAAAATTACGGAGGGTTTTAAAATCTTAAATAAATTTTCATAAAAATCGGCTATGGTTTTTTTTTTAAATTCTTTATATTAATTTAAAAATCGGTAATAGTTCGATATAGCGGTTTTCGCTATTATAATTGATTTTGAAAATTCTTTTCAGGGCGTTTCTATAGGTCGATTGCGACACAAATCTGTGTGCGCGTTTTCCAAAATCCATTTCTATAATTTATTATTAATAACAACATATTACGGAAAGGTGGAGTGAACAGGGTGCTGGTGGGGACGAAACAGTAGAAAACCTACATTAAACGCCCAAAAACAGTATTTCATACATACACACCGCACTTTCTGTTTACAAAAATGTCCAAAATAATTGTTTAAAAAATTAAAAATAAATAGTTCAACAATCCCGCCATGACTGTCACTGCATAAAAACAAGAGTTTGCAATAGAACTGTAAATGTCTTGCGATGTTGCCAAAATAAAGTGAGAAAGTGTCAATAGCTAAAAAAGGAAGATACAGGACAAAATTCATATGAAAAATTAAGTTATTCCTTCTTTCTATTGTAATTTGTAAAGAAAAAGGAAAATACCTAAACATAAAGAAGAAGGCATTTCACAAAAATACCATTGTTTCTCATGGAAATGGTGGATAATCCCCGAAATAGGCTTGGTGTTAATTCTCTCATAAGAAGTTTGGCAACGCTTCTATCAAAACCGTCATTTTCATAATGACGAACTTCATGTTATCAGCTGACCAAAATAAATTTTTCCTTCTTTAATTAATGGCGGACGAGATATCTCATGTGTGGATAGTTTTTCGAAAAATTTAATACTTTTCAAAATTAATTTACATTTTTCATGTGCCCCGAGTGCAGTGTATTAACGTTTTCTTGTGTTTGACGTTGGATTTATACTGTTTTCTCCCCACCCAGCACCCCTGTTCACTCCACCGTCCCGTAAATATGTTTTTATTAATAATAAATTATAGATATGGATTTTGGAAAAACGTGCACACAGATTTGTGTCATAATCGACCTATAGAAACGCCCTGAAAAAGAATTTTTCGAAAATCTCTTATAATAACTATTACCTAAAAATCAATAAAAAGAGCTTTTTGTGGCTTTTGGGACAATGAAGCTCTGAATTAAAAATATCGAGAAACCAGTAATGTGAAGTGTGCCTTTTACAGAACAATATGCCTACAAATACCCACAAAGTTTCGATTTAATCCATCAAGCCGTTTTGTTGTTCATCATTTTTACTTTTAAAGATCATGATCTTTAAAAAAATTCAAATAAATATTTTAAAGTTTTTTTTTATGCATTTTTATTGATAACAGTCTTTAAATTTATGGGAAAAAGAATTAAAAACTTAAAACTTATTATTATTATTATTTTTAATAACTTCATTTAAGTCCGGTGGTGGCTTAGCGTGTAAGGCGTTAAGTCGTTGAGCGCACAACGGACCTGAGGTGGGTTCGAATCCTGCTGAGGCCAAATACTTATTTATAAGTTGGTCGGAAATTTAGTGGTTAGCTCAACACCAGACGGACAAAGTGCAAAATGTATCGACCTGAAGGCCACCAAAGGACCAGGGCGCCAGAACACACTTTGCCGAGTCCTGCGCAACCGTAAACATGCGGACCCCACTCAGTTGGTAGGTTCAGTAGTGCTCCCTGGGTGGGGACGAGGTCTTAAGTTGTCGCTCATAGGACCGTGGTTCGGAACCCACGTTAAGCTGTAGATCCCGTCTAGCTGACATCACCCAGACGTAAAAAAGACAGGGACAGGCACAATAAGCCGAGCGGCTTCGGTGCATGGGTTATCAGTTCCTATTCTAATCTAATCTAATCTAACTTCATCTATTAAAGAGTTTTTTTATTGTTTCCTATAAAACCTTGATTATGAAAAAATCTTTATTACAATATTTGGTTTTAGGGACATGGATCCTTTTGTGGTAAAACCTGATACTGATTTACATATAAAGCTTGAAGACCTCGAAGACTTCCAAGTATCAGAGCCACCAGAAGAGAATCAAGTACCTATCCTACAAACCCCTGAAGGATACCAATGCCCTTATTGCCCCTATGTGAATAAATACTTATCTCGGCTTAAACAACACTTAGTTGTTCACAACTCTGAACAGTATCAACATTGTAGCCTTTGTAACAAAAACTTTAAACATAAGCGAAGTATAACTTATCACATGAAAACTGTACATTGCGAACCTGAACAGTTTTGTTGTATATTATGTGGAAAGGTATTTCAAAGAAGAAAAACTTTGAGACAACACTTCAAACGTCATCATCCCAATAAAGATATATCTTTAATTGATAAGCCTAAAAGTGAAAAAAACAAAAGGAAATACGGATGTCAAATTTGCGGCAAATTTTTCACGCGAAAAAGTTCTTTGAAGTTGCACATGACGTTGCATACCAATGAAAAACCATTTAAATGTGATTTTTGCGAGAAAAGTTTTGTCTTGAAAGCTAACTTGATGGACCACCTTCGGACTCATCCAGAAAGCGGGATAAAAAAGTTCGAGTGTGATTATTGCGGAAAAGAGTTTGCTAGAAAATTTGCTTATGAAGATCACAAGAATGTTCATGATGGCGAAAATCCTTTCAAATATGACCTATGAAGTAAAACTTTTGGAGGAAGAACAAGTTTTCATAAGCATTTGCTACTTATACACTTCGATAAAGACAATAACAGTTAATTAAGTTAATAAAGGATATTAATTATTGATCAGTTTTATAGGATTATTTTAAATTTCTTTTGCTAAAACAGACTGCTTTTGCTTAAGTCCTATAAAAAAAATAAAAACGTATTTCTAAGTTAACTTGATGTAAAATAGTTTTTTACTACCTTTATTAAAAATAGACGTTTTTTCCCCCGTATGAAAGAGGACAAGTGTACTTCTCCTTCCTCTACCAGCCGGTATACTATTTTTCTTTTCGTTTTTATGTTTGTGTGGTAAAAGAATTAAAGAAAAATGTAAAAAGTTTGATTTATATATTTTTTTGGTAATAGTTCGATATAGCGGTTTTCGTTATTATAAGAGATTTTCGAAAAATTCTTTTTCAGGGCGTTTCTATAGGTCGATTATGACACAAATCTGTGTGCGTTGTTTCCAAAATTCATTTCTATAATTTATTATTAATAAAAACATATTTACGGGACGGTGGAGTGAACAGGGGTGCTGGGTGGGGAGAAAACAGTATAAATCCAACGTCAAACACAAGAAAACATTAATACACTGCACTCGGGGCACATGAAAAATGTAAATTAATTTTGAAAAGTATTAAATTTTTCGAAAAACTATCCCACACATATGAGATATCTCGTCCGCCATTCATTAAAGAAGAAAAATTTATTTTGGTCAGCTGATAACATGAAGTTCGTCATTATGAAAATGACGGTCTTGATAGAAGCGCGTTGCCAAACTTCTTATGAAGAATTAACACCAAGCCTATTTCGGGGATTATCCACCATTTCCATGAGAAACAATGGTAATTTTTGTAGAAATGTTTCCTTCTTTATGTTTAGGTATTTTCCTTTTTTCTCTACAAATTATAATAGGAAGAAGGAATAACTTAATTTTTCATATGAATTTTGTCCTGTATCTTCCTTTTTTAAGCTATTGACACTTTCTCACTTTATTTGGCAACATCGCAAGACATTTACAGTTCTGCAAACTCTTCTTTTTATGCAGTGACAGCCATAGCGGGATTGTTGTACTATTATTTATTTTTAATTTTTTAAAATAATTTTTTGGACATTTTTGTAAACAGAAAGAGCGGTGTGTACTGTGAAATACTGTTTTTGGGCGTTTAATGTAGGATGTCTACTGTTTTCGTCCCCATCCAGCACCCCTGTTCACTCCACCGTCCCGTAAATATGTTTTTATTAATAATAAATTATAGAAATGGATTTTGAAAGACGCGCACACAGATTTGTGTCATAATCGACCTATAGAAACACCCTGAAAAATAATTTTCAAAAATCTCTTATAATAGCGAAAACCGCTATATAGAACTATTATTTTTTATATTTACGCATAAACGCAACATACTGTATTTGCTCCAGAGCATAGATTCCTTTATAGTCTATGATCCGGTTAATTAAATGAAATAATATTTTCTAGGCAGATTTTAATGTAGTGAATGCAAGTGAACAACATCTACCAGCATAGGTCTGCTACATTTAAAAATAATTAATTATTTAATAGTTAATTTATTTATAATTGTTACCTTTACATGTTAATTGCATAAACTAATGATCAGCGGTGATATAGCCTAGTTGGTTAGGTAGCAGCATTTAGCAGAGCATGCCTTGTCGACATTGTGGGATCGTATCCCGCACTGGGTAACATTTTTCTTTTTTATTCCCAGCAAAATTATGTTTACCATATTTAATTGAATAAAATCGGGGCTGCTACCTACACAACATACCAAGCGGGCTACAGTGACACCCCGATGGCATGTAGCATGTTTACATTATAAGTGGTTTAAAGATATAATTATGTCACTTTTTGTGACAAAGAAATGCTGGAAAACTGCAAAAAGTGACCTTTTTTGGCCTTTCTCAAGAAGTTTCAGGAAGCTTCAATTTTTTCTTCTTAAAACGAAGCCAGATACAAACAAAATACAACAAACTAAAAAGTTGCATTTTTAATGGCTTAATTGGAATATAACATAAAAACTTCACAAAAAGTCAGTGGCGTACATTTTTTTCTCAATAATGTCTGTGGTGCCCACTGAGACGCCACTGAACCAAATAATCCTAATCTAGGTAGAGCTTACAACCGTCTTACTACATTAAATAAGTGCATCAAATTTGATTTAAATCGGCTAAAGGTTTTTAAGAAGTTTAAAAAACACCGACTTTTTTTTATTTAACGTTTTGTATCTCAAAAATGAAGCAAGTTCGGACATATGTTATATAGGAACTTTTCTCATAAAGATGGATAAGAAATTAACCCCTTTAAGGTTCGTACCGTAGTTAGGAAACACCCTGTATATTGCTTATGTTATGCGAATTACGACTTTACAAATTCTTAAGTATTTAGAAAAACACAAAATGTTGCATGACAGGCAGTATGGATTTCGCCACAAAAGATCTACAGCAGATCTTCTTTCCTTTGTATCACACTGCTGGAATAAGTCTCTTGAGTTTCTAGGTGAGTCCCAGATCGTTGCTCTTGATATATCCAAAGCTTTTGACCAGGTCTGGCATGCCGCACTTCTTAATAAACTTCCCTCCTATGGTCTTCCAACTAAACTCTGTACTTAGCTCTCTAGTTATCTATCTGATCGACGTATATCAGTTATTGTGGACGGTCATTCTTCAAGCTTTTACCAAGATAATGCTGGAGCGCCTAAGGGCTCAGTTCTGGCACCAACATTGTTTCTTCCTCACATCAAGGACCTTCTCCGTCCACAACTAATTCCATTCATAGTTTCGCCGACGATAGTACCCTTCACTCTAGTTTTCAGGTTCCTAAACCCATCATTAAACCTGATTTGGAAAACAAACGCAGAGGGATGCAGATATCTCTTTCGCAGGATCTTAACTTAATATTGGATTGGGGCGCCAAAAATCTTGTCCATTTTAATGCATCCAAAACACAATAATGTTCCTTGTCGCGAAAAGAGTCATCAAATACTCATCCTCTACTTATGAGCGGACCAAGTTTTACAGAGCAAAGACACCTTTAATCTTGTGAGGCGTCACATTTGAAAGTAACCTTAACTGGCATAAACACATTGTATCTATAGCCACGGCAGCTTCAAAACAGCTTGGATTTCTCTTTCGAGCCAAAAAGTATTTTTCCCTTCTAATTTATACACTTTATATGTGTCCCAAATCCGACCTCCCTTGGAATATTGTTCTCATATCTGGGGCATGGCGTCCCCCACAACACCTAAGCATTCTTGATTCTATTCAAAGAAGAGCTATTTGTCTCATTAATGATCCTTCACTTACAGAAAGGCTTCCTTCTCTTGCCCATCGTCGGGCTGTGGGGATTTATCGCTTTTTTATAGGTACTTCCACGGCTTTTGCTCTGAAGAATTGTCCAGTATCGTTCCTCCATTCACGGTTCCCAACAGAGAAACTCGTGGTTCCGCGCGTATGCATCCTATACTGTCCAACTGGACAAGCCCCGAACTTCCTACTTTGTTCGTTCTTTTATCTCCTAGAGTTTCTAGAATGTGGAACCTGCTGCCCGCGGAGGTCTTTCCTTCCCTCCCAAATCTTCAAGTATTTAAGTCCCGTGTCAACAAACTTCCTCTTACCTCGCTTAAGACACCCACGGTACGTTAGTATTTAGCTTTAGCTTTTAGCCTTCGTGGTTTGGAAATACTGATGCTTTTAGTAATAAGTTTACCAATTATTTCTATTTTAGGACCGCACTACTTGTTAAAGCTGAAACTCATAATTCTAAAAAAGAAACACACACTAATAAGCCTTCACAATCCAAAACATTAAAACAAAATAAAAATAAAAACATCAAAATTAAAATCTGACCAGCTCATTAAATGTCCGCACTGTCCAAGAACATTTAATTTAAACTACAAATTAAAAGGTCACCTAAGCGTTCACCAAACTGAAAACCATTTTGCTGCGAGATTTGCAAAACCGGCTTTAAGAAGAAATTCAGCTCTAAGAAGACACATTCGTGAAATTCACGAACAGGTCAATAAGTTTTCTTGTTTGGAATGTGGAAAAACGTTCAACAGCAAAACGAATTATGTTATTCACAAAAAGAGGCATGCTGAAGAATATGTTGTTAAGTGTGAACATTGCAACGAAGGTTTTGTTACTAAAACTGAGTATAGAAGGCATTTGGATGTTAAGCATTTTCGAAAAGAGTTTGTCTGTGATACTTGTGGTAAAAGTATTTCTAGTGAGAGGCATTTGAAGGAACATAGGAGGCTGCACGAGGAAAGCTATGAAGAGAGATATTTTGAGAAATGTAATATTTGTAATAGAAAGTTTAGGCATTTGAAGAAACACTTTAAGTAAGTATTGATATTTTATTAAAAACGTAGGTAGTATCCCATATTTAATAGGTCTAACATGTGATGTACAAAGTACAGACAGATTTTTTTTTTTTTTTTGAATCTAAGAACTGAGGCATAGGACACAAACCAAATTTAAACTACCTATTGGCTTAAGAATACTTTCTTTAAAAAATACAGGGTGGCCCACCATATTCGATACGGTCTGTAGCTGGATAACCATGGAGTTAAACTACTAAAGTAAATACTGGAACATATACAGGTCGGATAAGACCACAGTATAAAATTATTTTAGTCTATACAGGATGTCTACAGTTAAAGTTATATTTTTTAAATGGAACACCCTATATTTTATGACGGTTTTAGATTTTACTTTAAAAATAACTAAGTTTGTTTATACTAATAAGTGTCTAATTTTATTCGTTTTTGTGATATTTGATTTTTTTGAAAAATGCAGAGGTAAAATTAAATTGATTTTACTTTAACACTTTAAACTTTAAAATGTGTAACAAGATTAGAAAAAGTCTGCCATATCATACGTAGGTCAAATCAAGATCAAATATTGTACAGGGTGATCAAAAAGTAATTTTAATTTTTCAGAAAATCAAATAGCCATATCTCTCTTATTTTAAATAGAACACCCTGTATTATTTTACGTTACATGATGACAAATAAAATACTCTTTCAAATGGTGTATAGGTTGCCTATACCTATCTTTTGTGCTTTTTAGTAAAATCTGTTTTTACAAATTTTTAGTCCAAATGTTTATTTAAATTAAAGTTGGCTGTGACATAGCAGTCATTAATATTTTTCTTAAGAAAATACCAACGACCATTTATTGATTACTAGTGTTTTGGTCAGTTTAAAAGAAATTTCAATGATTTTAAATAAAAACCCTTCTTCTACAACAACAAGATGATATAATACTGGTAGGATGTGGTAAAAATGGTTTACTTTAGTCTAGAGTTAATCCTGAAAAATATTCCAGGAGAAACCATCTGATAACCTTAATAGTTGCTTTAAAAAATTTGACACAGTGATTATGGATAATGGAAGAAACAAGTTATAGGTCACAGAATGTCGTCATAACTGACCAGAGGCGTTATTGGGATTGTTTAAAAACACAAGTTTTATCATTACCACATTCAGCTGAAATAAGTGTTATTGGAAGTAGCATTATAAGCAACTAATAATTTTTTTCTGTGAATTTTAAAAATAGTGGCAGATAATACAAAATTTTTTAATTTTGTGCTTTTTTCCAACAAATTTACATTTTGCAATAACGGCTTAGTAAATAGGCATAGCTATATCACAGCCTACTTACATTTAAATAGACATTTGAAATAAAAATATGTTAAAACAGAATTTACTTAAAAAGTATAAAAGATAGGTATAGGCAACCTATACACCATTTGAAAGAGCATTTGGTTTGTCATCATGTGGTGTAAAAAATACAGGGTGTTCCATTTAAAATAAGAGAGATATTACTATTTGACTTTCTAAAAAATTGAAATTATTTTTTGATCACCCTGTATAATCTATGATCTCGATATGACCTACGTATGATAGGGCAGACTTTTCCTAATATTGTAACAAATTTTAAAGTTTAAGGAGTTTATATTGTTAAAATAAAATTAATTTAATTGCACCCCTGCATTTTGAAAAAAATCAAATATCACAAAAACGAATAAAATTAGACACTTAGTACTATTAACAAACTTAAATTATTTTTTTATGTAGAATCTAAAACCGTCATAAAATATAGGGTGTTCCATTTAAAAAATTATAACTTTGATACGTCACACTTTTTTGAGACATCCTGTATAGAGTAAAATAATTTTATACTGTGGCCTTATCCGACCTGTATATGTTTCAGTATTTACTTTTTTATTAAACCCCATGGTTATCCAGCTACAGACCGTGTCGAATATGGTGGGCCACCCTGTCATATACACCTCATGCTACTTTATTTTTGTAGTTTGTTAAAGTGTAATTTTTAATTTTATTTTTAAGAATCATTTCAATTAACACTTATAAACATTTAATTCATCGCCCCTTCTACATTTTAGGGAATTTCACGAAGGTGATGGGAACAATTACGTCTGTGATATATGCGGAAAATCGTTCCGAAGAGAAAACTGCTTTAAAGTTCACCTTATGATTCACAGAGGCGAAAGACCTTACCAATGCAAAGTTTGTCACAAAGAATTCTACTCCAAGCAGTACCTCACAGTTCATTGGAGAGTTCATACTGGCGAGAAACCTTATGAGTGTGAAGAGGTATGTGGAAAAGGCTTTGGCTCAGAAACCTCCGTTGAAAGTTCACATGAGGTTGCACTCAGGAGAAAGGCCTTAGGAGTGTGATTTCTGCGACGAAAAGTTTGTGTCGAAGCAAAAGATGAATTTTCATAAGAAAGGGGTTCATCAAATAGTCGATTGGAGAAAAAATAAAAAGTGACAGTTAACCATAGTAAAGTTTACAAAATAAACCGTTTTTGAAGATATGTGTTTTTTTTTGATAATTATTTACAAAACCGGACGCTTCGCCTGAATTTTTAGCCGAACACATCTTGAAAAGCAAATTTTCTTTATTTTCACTATATTTTATTTTCTTTTTTTTTTAATGTAATACAGGGTGATTCAAAAATCGATCACGAAACTTAAGGGGATGATTTTACTTGACAAAATAAGGGTAGAGCTTCAGATAATTTTTTCAAATGTCATTTGTTTTCGAGTTACAAGCCGTCAAAGTTTAATTTTTATTTTGGTTTTTTCGCACATATTGCATTTTATTTTTAACCAATCCAGTTGATATTTGGCAAGCTTTGCAGATTCTAAAACTTTAAGGGAAACGTACTTTTTTTAAATACCGCCAGAGGGCACACAAACTTTTTTTTATTTTTAACACCCCGTAGTTCAAAAACTAAGACGTTTAGGACATATGTTTATATATGAAGTTTTTTTCCTATTGGTGCCTAAACGGTGAGGTTTATCGACTTTAATAAAGAGTACCTTATTTTTTAAGTTTTTAAGTGTCTATTAAATGGCGCCCCCAACTTTGCCATATCTGTCAAAATAAAAAGTTATGATGTAAATAAATTTTAAATTTTAGGTAAAGTGCTCTCTGGCGGCATTTAAAAAAGTACTTTTGTCTTAAAATTTTAGAATCTGCAAAGCTCGATTTGTGTGCCAAATATCAACTGGATTGATTAAAAAATAAATGCAATATGGCAAAAAAACCAAAATAAAAATTGAACTTTGACGGCTTGTAACTCGAAAACGAATGACATTTTGAAAAAACATTATCTGAAGCTCTACCCTTATTTTGTCAAGTAGAATCATCCCCTTAAGTTTCGTAATCGATTTTTGAATCACCCTGTATAATAATTAGTTTAATAATTAATATAATACTACATATTTTTAATTTTTAGTGAATTTCTAAAAATAGAAATCAAACTTCCAGACGAAGAGATACCTCAGAAAACAAAAAACCAAAAATTCTTGACAAAACTTTTCCTGGTCTTCCTTGCAAACAGGAATTTTCTATAAAGGACTTACTAACTGGGCACACTGCGGCACTGGATCTCGACAAACAACCTTATAAGTGCCAACTTTGTCCAAGTAAATTTCCATAAAAGTTATTTGTTTCAGCATATGAATACTTTCCACAAGACTCAGCTTGATAAAATCAAAGAAGACAAACTTTTAGCCCCTAGGGTCATTGTATGCCCTCACTGTGGCGCTGGGTTCCGTAAAAAATAATTTTCGAAGACATCTAAGAACAGTCCATTCTAATATGTGCGAATGTGATATTTGTAGAAAAACATTTAAATTAGTAAGTCAGTTGAACCATCCCATGAAAAATGCCCATGTTTCTGATCTCCGGACATGTGAAGTTTCTAATCAAAGTCAGTTGAACCTTGTGAAGTGTGAAGTTGGCAACATTGGTAATGAAGCGTTTAAGAATGAAAGTCCCATGGAAACTGCCCATGTTTCCTGATCTCCGGACATGTGAAGTTTCTAATCAAAGTCCAGTTGAACCTTGTGAAGTGTGAGAGTTGGCAACATTGGTAATGAAGAGTTTAAGAATGAAGTCCCATGACAACTGCCCATGTTTCTGATCTCCGGACATGTGAAGTTTCTAATCAAAGTCAGTTGAACTTTGTGAAGTGTGAGGTTGGCAACATTGGTAATGAAGAGTTTAAAAATGAAAGTTTAAAATTGCATTATAAAATTCATGATACAAATAAAAAGATGTATCCTTGTAAGATTTGTAACAAGGAATTTACCAAAAGTGGTTCTGTGAAACTGCATGTAGCCCAGGTTCATTCTGAGGAGTTTCCGTTTCAGTGTGATATCTGTGATAAGAGATTTAAAGTAAAAACTACTTTGAGTTTTCACAAGAAAGTTAAACACTCTGAGGAACCACTAAGCAGTATAAAATGTGAATATTGTAATGATACGTTTAAACATAAAGTCTACTCTAACACTTCACATTAAGAGAAAGCATCTAAAGAGTTGTGAAGTTTGTGATAAGAAATTTTTCTCGGTATACAGAATATAAGCACTCATATGGAATCAAACCATTCAGACCATAAAGTGCCCTGTGGTATTTGTGGAAAATTGTTCCCATCTGAACAAAATGTTAAGTTGCACCAAAAACTCACGAACATAATTATGTGAAGAACAATTTTAAGGAATGTACCATCTGCAATAAGCCGTTCAGAGTTTTATCATCACACTACAGACAAGTCCACAAAACTGATGGGAAAAACTATATGTGTCATCGCTGTGGAAATTACTTTAGTGAGAAAAGAGGTCTCAAGTTTCATCTTATGATTCACGATGGAATCAGACCACACAACTGCAAAGAATGCGGCAAGAATTTTGTTTCGAAAGAACAATTGGTACTTCATTTTCGAACTCATACAGGAGAAACTCCTTTTCAGTGCCATTTGTGTGGAAGACAGTTTAAAAAAATTCTTACTTGAAATTGCACTTGAAGTGGCACTCGGGAATAAAATCTATACAATGTGAATATTGTCCCAAGAAGTTTTACGATAAGAAATATTTAAGAACCCATTGTAAGAATAAACATAGCGACAAAGAGGTTGTAAAATAAAGATAGGTGACTATGAGGCCTAATGACTTCTTATTTTATTTGACCTTGACCTTGTTTGTTTTTATGTTAGCCCACGAAAGCTTATATGGCGCATAAGCACTAGATACCGTGGGTGCCGGGTTAAACAAAGGTTGTTCCAGTGGCGCCCAAGAGCCATTTGAAATTTTTATCCGCAAATTTTACTCTAAAATGTAGTTTTTATGCATTAATTTCATATCTCAAAGTTTTAATGTTTTAAAATAGTTTTCTTTTTAATGCATGGAAAATAGAAGCTGATGAAATTACCGTAAAACAAGAACCTCTGAGAGTACCGGTTTATGAAAATGAAAGCCTGTATATCTTTAGTAGTACCTGTTGAAGATAGTAAAAAAAATCTTGTGTATAAATGTGGAAAAATCTTCACAGAAAAAGGTTCTTTAAAAGTTCACTTTCAGAGACATTTAAAAGCGTTTGTGGCATATTGTGAAATATGCAATAAAGGGTTTGTACGTCACTCTGAACACCGAGAACATATGAAGTTTAAACATAGCGATAGTTCCTCTTCTTGTGATATATGTAAGAAATCCTTTCTCATCTCCAAGAACTTTATTTATTCACAAAAATAGGCATTCACAACATTTTGTGAAATATTGTGAAGTCTGCAATAAAGGCTTTGTAGGAAATTGTGAATACCGGTTATCACTTTCAAAGCTAAACACAATGAAAAACACAAGAAATTTCCTTGCATCGAATGTGACAACACCTTTGCAGTCAAAGAAACCTGTTGGCCCTATCGGAAATAGTTATTTTCCTATCAAGTGTGCAAAGTGATACTTTTCCGCACGCGATTGCCGTTGCCCGAACGACACGAAGCGGAGTTCGGGCAAGCAGTCAAGTGCGGAAGAATCACTTTGCGCAAGCGTTAGGAACAAAATTTTTCTACGAGCGTCAGATAATACCAATATTAAAGCAATGATTATTTTTTAAATTATGTTTAATCTAAAAGAACTACTACAACATATTTATAAATGAGAAATATGTGTTGATAACATTTACAACATAAAGAACAGTTTTTAGCATATTGTAAATTAATTGCAGAACCCGTAATTTCATTTAGCGGGTGGCTTATGGAAGCGCTTATTGTACGGCTTGATGAAGGTTGACTTAGCTCAGGGAGGGAGTTGTTCATGGTCAATATTTTATTCGACATATCCTTTTTCTGATTTGTGGATTCATCAATGTAGCTCTCAGCTACAGCCGTTGATTTCCAGCCCTCAAGTCGCTTGACATTGGTAATTCCTTCTCCAGTATCCGCTAACATGTTCGCAGAGGATCGTCAAAAACTATGTCCAGTGTACTCTTCTGGATTTTTTAATTTTAGATATGCAGCAATTTTTGAAGGCATTTTACCTATTGAATTTATTCCCACACATTACGTACTGCATGCTCCTTGTCTATACTGGACAAAAAAACGTCTTGTGTGGGGTATGTGGTTTTCTGCAAATTTACGGTACAATTGCAGATAAAGTCCGTTATTTGTTTCATCGGACACTACAAAGATTCTAGAAGTGTTATTTTTACTGTCAGGACTTTTCAGCACTATCAAATTTTCATTATAATGTAAGTTTTAATTTTTTAAATAAATCGGTTCAAAAAATAAAAGAGGGGCATTAAAAAATGCACTGTAGATACTATTAATAAATAAGCCACCCAATTTTGGTAAAAATCATTTTTTTAAAACCTATATTACCATGAATATATAAATAGTTAGTCTTTAAAAGGTTGAAATAGATACAAAATGGGTATTTTATTGTGAACCTAAGGGTAAAGTTTTGGACGTACATCTAAAGAAAGTAGATACAAATATGTATAATTTATCATCTTGATTTTTTAGGTTTGAACCACTTGTAACAATAAAAGAAGAACTAGCTAGCAAACATCAAGCTAGAAAGAAGCAATGTCCCCACTGCCACAAGGCTTTTAAAAAAAATGGCGAACTCAATCGTCACCTAAAAACACATTCTCCTGAACGACCTTTTAAGTGTATTAATTGCGGCAAAACATTCAAGTCGAAAACTGCCCTAGTCAAACATGAAAAAATACATTCCGAACGAGTTACTTTTCAATGTGACAGCTGCGAAAAAGTATTTCTTTCCCAGCAAAATCTTACAATACACATTTTAAGACACGCAAATCGGTATGTTATCAAGTGTGAACACTGTGGTCAAGGATTTTTGATAAAGTCAGCCACAAATTGCACGTGGAGTCGGTGCATCAGAACCAAAGTATGTGTCACATTTGTGGCAAGAAGCTTTCCAACAAATATAACCTCAAATACCACCTTATGGAAACTCATGGTCAAGGACAACCTTCTGAAGCCAAAAAGTGTCCTGTATGCCAAAAGAATTCAAGTTTCTTAGAATTCACATGCGTAGGTTTCACAGTACGAAAAAGAAAATTAAACTGAGTCTTTGTGATCTTTGTGGTAAGGAATTCAGAACCAAAGAAGGCCTAAATATGCACCTTCTGAAGCATCAAGGAATCAAACCTTTTCAATGTGAATACTGCGAAAAATCTTTACTATAAAAGATAACTTGAAATTGCACATTAGAACACATACAGGAGAAAAGCCGCACCAATGTCCAGAATGTCAAAAGTGTTTTTCTCAAATTACTCCTCTTAAGATTCACATGAGAACTCATTCCGGGGAAAAGCCTTATGAGTGTGATCTTTGTGGTAACAAATTTGTGTCTAAAACTTTACTTAATCTTCATAAGAAAAATAAACACAATGTTATATAAATAAATTAAAACTCATTTATAGTTATTTTTATTTCAACCTGATTAAAAAATTGGAGCATGAAAATACAAGTATATGTTCCGAATTTTTGGCAAAAACTTACTAAAAATAAAACCTGTAAACCCACCTTATAAAAATGGATGGTTAGGATTAACCTATCGGAACAAAAAGAGTCTTGTAAGTATGCAAAAAAAAAAAATTTATGAATGTGAATCATCTGAGTCCTGATATACGATTTTTTAAGAGAAGTTTAACTCAGAGACAAATTTGTGGGTTTGACGTAAGGCTTCTTTTGAACTTCAAAAAGTATTCATAAATACTGAATCCTTGTATTCAAACACAGCGGTATACCTGTACTTTTATACCTCGGTATTCGAATCCTTAGCATTCGCTTTCTTTTTAGAAAACGGTATTAAAGATTTGTATTCGAATACCGGATTTCAGAATTCAACCCAACTCTGGTTTGCTAAAATTCGCAGTGTGAAAAAACTAAACTTAGTCTATGTGATAAAATCAAAATAAAAGTGTATGTCAAATAAAAATAGCTTTATTAGATATATTTTGTAGTATTTCTGGCCCAAATTGAATTTAAATTTATTTTATAACCCAATTTATATACCCTTAATACCCAGGAAATTTTTAGGTTTTCTCCTCCGAATTTTCCAGACCTAGACACCATGTGTAAAGTCGAAATAAAAGAAGAAATTATATCGGACCTGGTTTTAAAAACTTTTCAATGCAACCAGTGTCACCGGTTTTTGCCAAAAAGAAGTATTTGGAGAGACACATAAAAAATCATCTCAGAGAACTAACACGTCCTTTTAAGTGTACTCTCTGTGATAAAGGCTTTACCTCAAACTATTCCCTCAAAAGCCACATGCTGGTTCATGATAACGGACCTTCTAGATGGGCTTGTGACGTGTGCCCGAAGATGTTCAAAAGACGAAAAAATTTAGCCCTTCACCAAAAGAGACATTTGAAAGAGTACGTGGTGAAGTGTGAAGAATGCGATCAAGGCTTTGTCTGCAATGGAGACTACATGCAACACATGAGAAATCGGCATGACTTAGACAAAGAGAAAGTGGTTTGTTTCATATGTGGCAAGGAGTTTATGAAAGGCCATTTTAAGAGACACATGGCAAATGTGCATGGAGAAACCGGGGAGTTTCCTTGCGAACTATGCGGGAAAGTGTTTGATAGGAAAATTAGCCATGAGAGACATGTGAAGGTTTTTCACAATCTTACTCCACAAGTTTGCGAGATTTGTGGGCAAGAGTTCAGGTGGAAGCATAGCTTAAGGGACCATCTCAAGATACATGCAGGTAGGGTTCTTCTTCTACTGCTTTATACAGGGTGTTCTAAAAATCTCGAGACTACTCAAATATCTCGGAGAGTTTTGAACCAAACAGGAGAAATCCGGTACTCGGGGTTAAACCGTACTCTAAATTCAGTGTTAATATCGGTGAGATTGCGAGATTTTCAGTTTCGAAGAACTCAATTCATAAATGAGATATCGTTTTGTTATTATTTTATTATTGGGTTTCCGCTGTTTTTGCTATACAATGTTATGAAAGTCGATTTTTTGTTTAAGTAATAATACCAGAAAAGATGTTTAATTTACCAAAAATAATAGGTGTAAACTGCGTTTATACCATCAACTTTCAAACTGGAATCCGTCAGTCTTAACGCCCTAACAGAATACCATATTTAATTGAAGTTTTTGAATATCAAAATAGCTCCGTTTACATAAAATGAATATTTGTGTAGGATTTTTTTGTTTAAAATCCTGGTATGTCTCTTAAATTTGAAGTTAATAAATAAGTAATGACTTTTCACTTTTCAATTCTATGATCACTCTCGCATTTATGGACCAGAACTGTCAGAGGCATATCAGTCATCAAATGTCCAAGATGCAAACAGTAATTGCCATTACATACTGTATAATCTACTAATTTATACTAGCGTTAAACATGGATTATGGCCGCCACTTGCTACTTAATACTGTGAAAAATTGGACTTTTACCCCAGTCATCTTAGTCAAATTAAAGGGCTAATCTCGGAATCTCACGGAATATGCTGAATATCTGTACATACCTTTATTTTGGTACAAAAAATACTCTCCTAAAAATCCACTATGATATCGTGTAACGAACTCGAAGTATGACAGGTCAAATGTCAAAATAATAAGTTTTTAGCGAATATCTCGTTTCCTTTACTTTTAGTTGCATTTATATTTATTATAAAATTTGTAGAACACAAAATTCTTTACAAATTTAGATTTTTAGCATTTTTTTGTCAGACCAACGGATTCGATAATAGAGGGCGCAGAGTGTAAAGTACTTTTACTCTATGTACATACCTTAGCACGCAATCAATCGTGATTTTTAGTCTAATATGTCATCTTTTTACCTATGTATTTGCTAAATATCACGATTGATTGCGTGCTAAGTATGTACATACACTAAAGTGCTTTACACTCTGCGCCTCTATTATCGGATCCGTTGGTATGACAAAAAATGCTTAGGATCAAATATGTAAAGAATTTTGTGTTCTTTAACTTTATAATAAATATAAATGCAATTAAGTAAAGGAAACATGATATTCGCAAAAACTGATTTTTTGACTTTTGACCTGTCATATTTCGAGTTCCTTACACGATACCATAGAGGATTTTTAGGAGATTTAAGATATTTAGCTTATTCCGTGAGATTTCGAGAAAAAGTCTAAGCTAATTGGGCTAATTCATGTCATTGCATAGCAAAAAACAGCGAAAATTCAATAATAAAATAAAAAAATTGGTAACTTATTTAAATTTAAAAACTTTGAATTGATTACTGCTCCACTGTAGACCTGGCAACATCGCCGATATTAACACTGAATTCAGAGTATAGTTTTACTTTGGATTACCGAATTTCGTCCAGTTTAGTTCAAAACTTTCTGAGATATTTAAGCATTTTAAATGTTTTTGGACACCCTGTAGATTTAACTAAAAAATACAGGTGTGGAAACAAAACCACTGACTATAAGAAATTACATATTCGAGGAGGAATTTTGCTTTGTTCGTGTCGCCTTTCGACGAAAAGCAAAAGCGCTCAGTCACCAGCCCCTGATCTCGTTCGGTTTGGATTGGTCCGCTCATTACAGAGGGGAATTGTAGGAGAGTACATAGCAGATTGGTAGAAGGGATTAGAAAACACGTATTTCTTATGGTCGACTGTTTCGTTTCCAGACCGGAATATCAAATAAAACACTCATAAAATTATCTTTTTAGGTTTAAAACCACATCAATGCGAGTACTGTGAAAAAGCCTTCACGAGAAGTGATTTTCTTAAACAACACATTAGAACTCATACAGGTCAAAGACCTTTTCAGTGTTCGGAGTGCGGCAAAGGGTTTACTCAGGCTACACCACTAAAGGTGCATATGAGGAGTATACACGGACAGACGAACAATGTTCCATTGGAACCTGATAGAGTTTTTATAGATGAAATCGATCCTGATTTAAGTTAGTATCGATTATACGTTGAAACGTGTTTGGATATGGATTTTATCTGAAACAAATAGAGAGTTTCCTAATCATTATACCGGGTGATGCATCGCCGGGCGGGGCATAGGAAATCCCATGTAATTTTTAATGGGGTAAATTATTGGCTTCCCTAATTATTTTAGAGAAAATTCTATTGAAGTTTATTGAAAGAGCATGCAAATCTACGTCCATGGTAAAAACTTTAGATTTTTCGATTAACCCGTTTGCTAGTTGGATGCTAATATATTTTTACAAATTGTTACTATTATTATCGCCTCATATTAATGAACAACAATAAAAATACCAGTTAGCGTGACATTGCGTTGTCATTTGAAATTTAGTGCTTTATTATTATCAAAAATCGTACAGTGAAAAGATTAAAGTTGTATTTATACAAACCAATTTAGTTAAGTTAAACTAAACTAGAGTAACAAATTTCAAGAACTTATGACATTTATAATATTTACATGCTTCAATAAATTATTAATATTATTACAATAATGTTGATTTTCCGGGTATCGGTGTATTCGGATACTGAGCAGCGAACATGTCTGACACCTTTTGGTAACTATTTCCTTGATAGTACCATTTAATCATCAATACTTTTTCTTCAGTAATATAACTCATGGTTAATCTTTTGCTCTACGATTTTTTAATAATAATAAAGCACTAAATTTCAAAATGACAACGTAATGTCACGCTAACTGGTATTTTTATTGTTGTTCATAAATATGAGGCGATAATAATGTAACAATTTTTAAAAATATATTAGCATCTAACTAGCAAACGGGTTAACCGAAAAATCTAAAGTTTTTAGCATGGACGTAGATTTGCATGCTCTTCAATAAACTTCAATAGAATTTTTCTCTAAAATAATTAGGAAGCCAATAATTGACCCCATTAAAAATTACATGGGATTTCCTATGTCCCGCCCGGCGATGCATCACCCGCAAAAACCAAACAATTTAGAAGTTAGGAGGGGAGTCCTGAATTAAGCACTGTATACATATTTTTTTGGATTTTCGGTATAAGATTTAATTTTTCAATTAGAAAGTCTTGCTTTGACTATACAATTTATTTTAATATAGCAACATTTTTACATGTAAAAGATACTTTGTAACACTTGGTACGGGTAAGGGGTAAGTGTTAAATTTAAATGTAAAGGAATATATTTTTTTAATTATTATCTTCAGAATAAAAAATAAATCTGTAAATTGTTACCTATAAAGGCAGGGGGATCGCATCGAGTAGCGTTGCAACGCATTTATCAACCTGGCTTCTAAAAAAGTTAGAGTGCGTCCATTAGAAGCGCGTAGCATTTGGGCAGACGGCAGAGTATTTAAGTGTTGAAAAAATTGAAATCGTTGCAGCTTGTCTTAATTGGACGCCTACCTTAAAGTGACGTAGGTTTGCGCGTTTGAAGACTTTATAGTTGTAGAAAATACATTTATTAGTTATTTGTTTTTAAAATAATTTTTGTTATCAGTTTTACTGTCAATTCGTAAATTTTAAGGGATAAGTTTAGACTTCTCTATTCTAAGTGGACTGGTAAGTTTAAAACATAATACCAAAAAATAATCAAAATAATGGTAATAATCAAAATAATGGTAATCAGTGCCGTATTATCCATTAGGCTGACTAGGCTACAATCTAGGGCGCCATGAAAAAAATAGGCGCCAGACAGGGGAGTAATAGGCGCTAGACAGGGAAGTTTATAAAAAGTTTAGGTCGGGTGGGGATTAGAAGTAACTTTTCTGTGGGGATATAAATAAAATAGAGGCGAAAAGGAGAGAATGACCTTTTATTTTGGACTGAAATGGTGGTAGGGACCTTTTTTTTTAGTAGGAAAATAGGCGTTCTGGGAATTGTAGCCTAGGGCGCCACATACCCTTAATACGGCCCTGATGGTAATAATCACTTACTAATACAGATTTGATGTGTTAGGTTTTAAAAAAATTTATGCTTTTATTTATACTTGTATTTAGTAAATTTTACTGCAACTTTGTTACTTTATTTAAAATTAGAATTAGCATGGTTCTGTGTTAGATTTAGAATTTTAACCGGCATCGTCGCTCAGATGACGATTACGTTGTATTTAAATTTAATATTAAGTTTACTTGTTAATATATTATGTTGGGTGATTTGTTTTTTTTGTTTTTAATAATAAAAATATTTAAATAATAATTGATATATTTAATATATTAAAATATTTTTTCCTATAAATAATTACATACTTTTTCACGACCGTTAAAAAAATGCTGTTTTTTGATCGTTAACATGAAGTTAAAGTACTCCATTCTAGTACACTACATAAAGTGGTAAAAAAGTAACTTTTTTAACACTTCGAATCTTTTTTCACACTGCAAATTTGTGATTTGTTTCAGTGCCTACTACAATAAACTTAAATATCAATTTATGTAATGTAACAGTAAACGCGACATTAACTGAACCAAACGATCAAGTTACCTTTGATTTCGTCATTATTTCTTTTAGCTTATGTGTCACTAGTATTAAAATTTACCAGTTTAAAAATAAATTTAATAGAAATTATTGTAAACTAATAGTATTAATGAATTTAGATAACTAAGAAATTGAAAAGAATACTGTTTTAGTATTATTTCTACAAAATGTATGTACATAAAATTTTCTACACTACTTTAAATTATTCTAAAACTTGGAATTTTTTTATGCCACTTTTTATGTACCATCTAAGTAAACGAGTAAATTCTTCTATGCTTTCTACACTAAAAGATGTACTTTGTAGGCATCGCTCTAACCAACCGTTTCTGAGATATTTGCGTTTAAATTGTTTGGTTTAACAAAAAGTATATGGGAAAATACATTAAACCATTCGCATAAGTATGTAAGTAAAGTCTCTCCGCTATCAACGCGGAAACGCCCGACAACGGATGTCCCTTGCATCTCGTTTTCTCTCTCTCAGTTTCTTTTTCAATGCATTATTTGAACCTAGTGGATCAATTAAACAGACAGCGCTTACCGGTGAAAGCTAGTCACCGAAGACGATACGTCGGTAGCGCTTTCATATAAACCAGTGGCGGCTATTCAGGTGAAGTAAGTGAAGTGCCATTTTACCGAAAATAAATAATAAAACATAAAAAAACATATTACTGTTATTCCTTATTTATAAAATTCGACATGGAAAATTTAGCAAATATATTGGCGCGAGTCGCTTTCCTCCGCTTTCGGCAACGCGACATCGCAATCCGCGATCAGCAAGTGTATTGCAAATATAAAACGGGCCGAAGTATACACCTCCTGTGCGGTTTTGTTTACGCTTTGACGCTCCGCTGCCATGACAACGGTATACTTGCCGGCGGCCAGAATCGCGTGTGGGAGTATCAGGTGTATTGTTTGGTAAATCGCTAGTCTTAAAAGATAATTTTGTGCAGATAATATAGGTTTTCGTCGTTTTTTTGGTTTTTACGTATTATTTCGATTGGTTTTGTTTGAGTATTATTCGCGACAGTGATTTTTTACAGGAAGAAATTAAATGACAGTACAGAGCACTTCTCCATGAAATGTTAGATCATATTTTAATGGAAATGGAAGTAAGATTCAAAGATTGTTACAAACTACAATTTCTTCAAACTTTTCCCACTGATTCTTTTCAAAATTTATTGGAGATATATGCCGAATCATTTCCAAAAAATCAGCGGCTCAAAAATGAACTTGGCCTATATTTTCTGATGAAATGTATAGAAATATTTCATTGCAGCAGTTAGTGAAACAAGTTGGCGCAAATAAAGACATTTTTACCGAGGCGAATAAACTTTTTCGCTAATTTTAACGATACCGTCGACAAGCGTGTCAGGGAACGGAGTTTTTCTTGTCTTAAGCGTTTAAAAACTTTCTTAAGAAACACTATATCCCAAGATAGATTTTTATCTTTGGCCAATATTTTAATTCAAAAGGAGCTTCTACAGGAACTGATAAAAACTCACACATTTTATGAAAATAATTAATAAATTTGCTACATTAAAAAATAGAAGGATTGATTTGGTGTATAAAATTTAGGTAAGTTTACATATTAAGACTTTTTCCTTGAACTTTTGATAGTTGAGTATTTTCAATTTTGCTAAAATGGTCAATGCGCTTTTTTCCCTTCCTGCACTACACCTGTTTTTAGACCTGCGAGCCGCCACTTTTTTATCTTTTGACATCCCACGAAGGCATATGCCTAAATACCAGTGTACCGTGGGTGTCGGGTCATTAGATGTTTAACCCATCGTTCCCCTGTTCCGTCAACGTTGTCCAAGCACTGAAACATGCTGTTATGCATTTCACAGCACCTTTTAGACAACGCGGTAGTGCCACCACGGTCGTTGTTTTTAAATAACTACTACCTAAATATGTCTCCCCGCTGGGAATCGAACCGGCGACCTCTGGCTTCAAAGATCAAAGCTCTGTCCACTGCGCCACGGGGGAGACCCGCGAGCCGCCACTGATATAAAAATAACTTTTGCACCCTTAATTTTTCTTTATAAAATTTGGGAATGACTAGTGAGAGGATATACAGGGTGTTTTATTTGACAAACTTTCAGGGCTAATTCTATATTAAAAAATATGAAAAAACTTTATATAAACAATGTCCTAAACGTCTTAGTTTTCGAACTACAGGGTGTTCAAAAAAATAATTAAAATTTTGCATATTTATTTATAAGTTATTTTTAATTTTAAATATCTTTCTTTATAACAGTTTTTGATATTATCAAAAACATGTACTTTACTCTTCATCAAAAATAATAATTTTAGCCAAATCTTGTAGATTACTGACACAATGTGATTATTTTGTTTTAGGTTTTGGACCATGCAGAACTTTTTATCAACAATAACTTTTTTTTCGTAAAATTAATAATAAAAAAGTTTTCCATATGACGCCAACTTACGTAAACACACTGTATATTTAAATTTAGATTTTTATAGTATTCAATTTTTATTTGTATGAATAATAAAATACCTTTATATATAAATTTTTGATCTGAGATTTAACAAAATAATAGTATAAATTGTTTTTAGATTTTACCCTGAATATTATGTAGAGGTATTCCCTAACAACCCTGAACTTGAAGAAGATCTTCATATTGATATAAAAGAAGAAGTTGAAGAAACTGAAATACAAGACCGCTTATCATTAATTAAAGAGAAAGAGTCAAATACGATGCATCAAATTTTGTCAGTCTCTGATATAAATGAGTCTAGTTTTTTAGCAAAATCCGTACCATCAGATAAAGGTATAGAATCACATTCTGCACCAGGAGCCTTATTATCAACCAAAAATGAGCCACCTGATTTAGCTTTAAAATCTATATTAGTTACTAACACTAAGGGACCAAGTTTAAAATTGGATAAAAATATAGAACCAAGTCTAATCCCAAGAATTGATGTAGTATCAGTGGATGAAATTCAATCTAAAGGTTTATCATTGGTACCTGTTTCCAGGAAGAACGTTCCGTTATTTGTTCGAAAATCATTGAGTAGCCTTAAAAAAATCCAGTAGTAGTCGTGAATTCAAAAACTCCAAAGCATTTCTTGCGTCTCAAATCCAAAATAACCAAAAGAAAATTGTAATTCACAACGTTTCACCACAGAAAGTTGCTTCATTGATAGACAGTTTTACCGCGACAAATTCTAATTTGTCTGTTTCTGCGAACAATGCTAATTCAAAGGATGATGATTCTAACATTATAGGTATACCAACAGCAAATTTAAAGTATAAGAATATACACACTTTTTCTTCTGCACGTAAACTAAAATCTAACCTATGTAATAGTTCATCTAAGTCCAAAAGTGGATCTTCAGCAGTTGATTCTATTACAATAGTTCTTGACTCTGAAGACGAAGATGAAATGTTCGAAACGCCGTTCGAGCCACCTTTTACATGTTTAAAATGCGAGTTGAATTTTGAACATTTTAGTGAGCTGGAAGATCATCTGAACTTGTGTGAGGCGGAGCATTCATTTATATGCTCTTTTTGTCAATGGGATTTTAAGAAGTACGACTTGTATAGTATGCATTACAGTACTGTGCATAATTGTAAGTATAACGATCTGTTTTTAATTAATACCCCATTTATCTAAATGGATTTTACTTAATAACTAGAATCGACTTCAGAACGTTATAGAAGGAACAGTTTAAAAATGGAAATTCGGTGCTCTTTGATAAGAACAAAAAATCACAAAAAGTTTAAAGCAAATAAATCGCCATGCTTGTCTTCGCGGCCGCCTTTGCTATATTTCTTTTATGATATGCCGGTTGATGCAGCTGGTCATCGCACTATGGGATAGAAATTAATTTTTTGGTCAAAATTCTGAAACTTACTAATCTAACTTAAAATGAGGGGCTTTTTACTGGAAAAATATTATAAATTATTACAAATGCTTTTTGGGAACCTAAAACTTATTATATGTTATTATAAATTTACACCCCTTAACATTATTATTTTTTATTGTACAAAATAAACTAAAATGTCAGCTTGTTTGGTTAATTCGGTAGTATTCTAATCAGTAATCGGATGATTATTATCTCATATGATATACAGGGTACGACAATAGGCATGATTTTTTGAAATGGAATACCCTAAATATTATATCACCACCAAAATAATCTTTTAAAATTCTTTAAAAAATACTACATTTGATGTGTCTATCTCAATTAGTTTCGGAAATATGACCATCCAAATTATAAAAAAATCTTGTATCTGTCCTTACACTCAGCAGTAGCAAAAAGTAGGAAGACAATTGTAAGTACAAAAATAAAGAAAAAGGTAAAAAATCTTTGACAAAAGTAGCGAGACTGCATCGGAAACACAACAATAGCTCTTATTATTAAAACTCTTTAACTTTTTTAGTAAAAAGGGTTAATAATAAACTAAGAAAATTAAATGTTGTATATTTATGTTTACTTAAATACATTTTCAAGTATCTTATTACCCCAATAGAAGTCGTCATATCCTTTTATAATTTTGCGTACATGTAGTTTGGAGTATCTACTTTAAAATACACAGCATGAGCCATTAAAATTTCAAAGTTGCTTTTTGGCCAAAATAATGGATTTTTATCCCATAGTGTATCGGCGCGTCGCTGTAAAGGATAGCGGCGCCTTTGTATAAAATAGTCCGATTGCAAGCGGCCTTTTTTATGTTTTTGTATTATTTTCAAAGGGTACCGAATTTGCGCTTTTAAAATGTTCTTACTATACGTAAAAGTTTATTTTACCCTTGTTTTTCTTACACAATCCCACGCAGGGTCCGATTATCCATTAGGTAGGGCCCCCGCATTAAATAAAGGCCCCGCGAACGAGAAATGAATTGAAAATGTGAAATGTTTCGTGATGAATAATCGTATTAATTAATACAGGTAGTAAACAGCTGAAGACTTTATTTTGGTCCTGAATGTTATAAAAAAAAAGAAAGACTTTTTCGGTTTTTACTTTTTTCTTAGTCTTCAATGTAATCAAAAAGGGGAAAATCTTTTTTATCCCAAAGAAGCCCTGATAATTGCATTGCCTAGGGGTCTTGACATAGCTAATCCAGCCCTGTGTCTTCGTTAGTTAGCGTCATACAGGAAACTTATTTTCTATTAATTCCACGAAACAAAAACTTTATAAAGAGTTTTGCATGGCCATAAACCTAAAACACAATCATCAGATATCAAATTGTGTCAGTTATCTACAAAATTTTGCCAAAAATTTAATTTTTGCTTAAGAGTAAAAATTACTTCTATATATGTAATTTCGTTTATTTTCAATAAAAGTGTTTTTTTTCTGCGAACATCAAGAAAATTTAGGTTTGTACATTACTGCATTGTACATTTTGCTTTAATAACAATAAACTTAAAAAGTTTATTTGAAACTGTCCACTGACAATTATAATCATGGAATGTAGTGCACTAATGTACAAACCTAAATTTTTACCATTATCGCAGAAAAAAATCAAAAATATATTTTTTTTGTAAATAAGCAAAATTGCATATTTAGAAGAAATTTTTAATTCCAAAAATCTTACACTTATCCATGTACTTTACTCTTAATCAAAAATTACATTTATGGCCAAACTTCTTAGATGACTAATACAATTTGATATCTAATAAAACTTAAAAGCAGTTTTTGGACCATGCGAAACATTTTTTAAACAATAGAGACATTTTGCACCTCTTAAAATAACAGACGGTTTTTGGCCTCCTTATGGTTATCGTTATTAAACATAACGATTACGGCAGCAGTTTTAGACAGAGATTTTGCAACCTCTTTTAAGAAATATATCTTGCGTCTGCGCTTTCAACACATAACCTTATTTTTGCCTGTGGTTCACCCATTTTAAAGTTAACGAAAAATCAGTATTTACTTTTATTCTTCATAAGATATAAATTCATATTTAAATAAATGCAACACTTCTGTTGATTTCATTTTTTAAAGTAGATGCAAACAGTACAGTATAAGCAAAACACATAAAGTAAGGTTAGGTTTGGTAGTAGAATAAAAAGCAAGTGTGTCAGATTGTAACATCTAAATTAATTACTGATTTAGAATATCCGTAAAAGTGCAAGTCCGTTTTAATTTCTTAACACTATTTGATTTTTATTACTGCTATAAATTTTTCGCTAATTAGAGCCTAGGTATAAATGATATTTTAATTAATACGGCATTAAAATTTTAACCTTTTAAATAATTGATATTAAAATTTCTACAATTCTGCAACCACGCAGTTTAACAATAACGATAACGATAACGATAAGCTCTTCGGTATTCATCCGTAATTAAAGGAGTCCGGTATGGTTAATAACGATAACGGAACATGTTTGCGTTACTGCGCAGTCTCAGAATAACGTTAACCACAACGGAATTGCAAAATAAGGGGTGCAAAATGTCTCTAATAACTTTTTTTCGTAAAACCAATAATAAAAAGTTTTCCATATGACGCCAACTTAAGTAGACACACTGTACAAGTCCCCAGTGGCGTAATAATATACTAAAAAGAAATCTTTTTTCGATAGTTAAGAGAAACCTTCAACTTTTTACACGGTTCGTCCTTCCAACTTTGATATTTGTTTCTTGTATTCTCTACTTACATTATTTTTTAGATAACACGTTTAAATGCACCGTATGCAAAATGTGCTTAGCTACCTTCAAACGTTTTTTAAATCATCTACGATTGCACAAGTCTGTCAAATATTGCGATATTTGCAACAAAGCGTTTTTCTTCAAAGGGAACTTAATACTTCACAAGAACAAATGCCACGATGTTGAATTACCTAAAGACGAAGTTGATGATGTTTGTCGTTGTCCAAAATGTGGAAAAGTTTCTAAAACCCAGTATTCTCCGAAACAACATTTAAGGCTTCATGATAAAAACAATAAGGATAATTTTTGGCCTTGTGATGAATGTGATAAAGCTTATAAGTTCAAAGAGTAAGTAGAAGTAAAATGTTAAATAAAATAACTTTGTTAAAAACAGGGTGTTTCACGAGAAACTGCTGCGATCGATCACATGTCATATTTTAATTTTTAGTTAAAAGAAAAATTACATTTTTTCTATTTTTTTAAAGTTATTTTTAAGTATTCCTTGCAAACAAATGCTTGGACGTTAATACCTGTTACCGTATCTGCAACATAATTAATTATCTTTATAAAATAGTATTTGTTGTTATTACCCTGTTTGTCAAGTTGTTGTTTTAAAGCAATTGTTCTTGTTGTTACTGTTGTCTTTATACGCAATACGCATTACTAGATCAAGAAAATCCTCGTGTTAAGAAAATATCGAAACATCAAGAACGTTTTGGGTTTAATATGTGGTGTGGAATTTTAGGAACTAAAATACTAGGTCCATGTATTCACCATAATTCATTAACTGCAGAAATAATACCTTCATTTATTTTTGCAGCACAAAATATAGCATGTTAGCACGTCAAACTTATCTTCATGGCTATAATGGCCATCCTGCATATTCGACCGTAATAATACAATAAGATATTAGCTATTCACCAATAAACAATAATAGAGACAACAGTAACAATAAGAACAATTGCTTTAAAAACAACAACCCGACTAGCAGGGTAATAAGGACAAATACTATTTTGTAATGATATTAAATTATGTTACAGATACGGTAACAGGTATTAACGTCCAAGCATTTGTTTGCAAGGCCTACTTAAAATTGAAAAATGTAATTTTTCTTTAACTAAAAATTAAAATATGACATTTGATACATCGGTAAATTTGTAATAAAAAATAAGTTGATGATGGTTTCTTGAACACGAAACGTCGGGTATAAAATCTAAAAATACCATCATGTAGTAGCTAAAAAGTGCCAATGAAAAAGTATTATTTTGTTAATTTTTTAGAGAATTAGTCATAATCAAAAAGGAAATCAAACATGAACCATCGGAAGAGGTAGAATATGTGAACCTCCCAGCCTATAATAAAAGCGAATCCCGACATACTGATGTCAATAAAGATGTTCACATGAACCTGCTCCATAATGGAAATAAAATCTACAAATGCCGTGATTGCGAAAAAGTGTTTTTGAAAAAGGAAGATTTGGACGTACATGTGGATGCAAAGAAACTCGAGACGATTCACAATTTTTGTTTAAAGTGTGGGGTAGGTTTTGCAAGTGAACAGGAATATTTATTTCACTTAAAACGTAAACATGCTCACATGGACCTGCTCCATAATGGAATTAAAATCTACAAATGCCGTGATTGCGAAAAAGTGTTTTTGAAAAAGGAAGATTTGGACGTACATGTGGATGCAAAGAAACTCGAGACGATTCACAATTTTTGTTTAAAGTGTGGGGTAGGTTTTGCAAGTGAACAGGAATATTTATTTCACTTAAAACGTAAACACACTTTATTTTCCAGCAAGTGAAATTACTTAAGGTACTCGCACACATGTACACTTTTGTGGGCAACTTTTTAAAGCGGGATAATAAATAAACATTATGTGTGTAATGTTTATTTATTGTCCCGCTATAAAAAGTTGCGCTACAAGAGTGTACATATGTGGAAGTACCTTAAGGCATGTATACAATCTTTTTCCTACGACCACTTGTGAAAATAGCAAATAGCACACTGTTTTCATGCATAGAAAATGCCTTATATCACACTAGTGTTGCAAAGTACTTTACAGCACTAGTGTTGCAAAGTACTTTACAACACTGGTGTGATATATATTATGATGTCATTCTAAAAACTGCTATTGGTTTTGCAAGTGACATATTTATTGTAGTGACAGTAAAAAAACTTTTTATTTACCTTAAACGGTAGAACCCAAATTAGCGAAAATCATCTTATTTTATATTTATTAAAATTTACGAAAAAATAAAAACATAAACAAAAATAGACATAACCACAAAAACAACTTTCACTGACTGGCACAGTGTTGTCAGGTAATTAGATCAAATTTAAAATTTCCCTTCTACCTTTGAGCACGTACTTAATAGAGGCAGCCTTGCCGCTTGACCGTTCGACCTAAAGCGCCAGAGAAAAAAAAAGCCTATAGATCAAATTCCTTCCTCTCTTTCTTCGTGTACTCAAACAACTAGTTAAATCTTTTTTTTAATCCCTAATTAAACCTAAGGCTAATACACACTTTATGAATCCACTTTCTTTTATCCATTCATAAATAGAATCAGACCCTTCCGACGTTGCCAAATGCTTTCCATATTTTGCATGGTAACTGACGTTTGGTAGTCGTTTTTTCCATACTTTAAGGACTTTAGGTTATGCATTTACAATTTTCATATTTTTTATATTTTTTCTTAAAAATATGAGGAAAAACTGTTATTTTTACTTAATTTTACATGTGATGTTCAGTTTCATTAACTCGTTTTACCAATTTTACCCCACCCAGCACCCCTTTAACTCCCTGGTCCCGTAAGTTTATTTACTGATATTTTTTAAAAAACGGAATATTTTGGATATGCACCACTTACGTTTTATTTAGAAGAGTGTCTAAAATATGTAAGAATCGATAATTTTTAAAAAACCTTTATAATAGCAGAAAACCGTATTAAACTATTAGCGTTATTACCTAACAAAACCATACAATTTTTATTAAGTGAGGGCCTTTTTAAATTCCAAAATGATAAAAGTTATATAATGCTTCTAGGTAGGTGATTTTCGATGTAAAAATATTGTCAAAACAGTATAATATAGCAGTGAGGAAAAGTATATATCACACTAGTGTTTCAAAGTAAATATCACCCTAGTGTTGCAAAGTTCTCAATTGTTTTTTATTTTTTTCTGAACAGACAAACTTTAATTTATTTTTTTGGTGAATAATTTGTGGTCGTAGGAAAAATAGTGTACAGTACTCGTGTGAAAATGACTTTCTTGAAATGAAAATGAAATTAGTCATTTTCCACACTTGTAATGTAATATACTATTAGAATGACATCATAACGTATATCACACTAGTGTTGTAAAGTACCTTTTTTGGCTTTAATAAGAAGGTCCGGCCATCTTCTATAAGTATTTTTACAGCTTTTGTTTTAAGTAATACGCCAATATAATTCCTCTACCCTTAAAATTGTAAAATTGATTTAGTAAATAAACCAACTTTCAAAAATACTTATTTTATTTATTTAAATGTTGAAGATTTTTTGTTAAACATCATATAATTATTTATTTTTTAATTAATTTGTTTAATATTTTAGAAAATTAGTCGAAATAAAAGAGGAAATTAAAGAAGAACTATTGGAAGAGGAAGAATATATAAACCTCCCAGACACAAAAGCTTACAATGAAAGCGAATCCCGAGATACAATCATACAATACATCAATGAAGATGAATCAAAAGGTGTTGAAAATAAGTGTCCCATATGCTACATTTATTGTCCCAGATGGTGTTTATATTTTCACATGAAAATGCTTCATAATGGAATTAAAATCTACAAATGCCGTGATTGTGAAAAAGTGTTTTTGAAAAAGGAAGATTTGGACGGACATGTTCATGCAAAGAAAGTCGCGAAGATGATTACACATGCTTGTTTAAAGTGTGGTTTGGGTTTTGAAAGTAAACAGGAATATTTATATCACGTGAATCGTAAACATAGATTTACCAGCATTGAAACTACTTAGCCCCTATTTATACATGGTGGTCCCTAAGTAATGGGCCAAAATTTAGCTGAAGAATTGTAAAAAAGTTGATGATAACTGAGATTCTGGGTGTTTAAGTTTAAAAATATATTTTTTAATTTTTCTGCACACAGAAAAAAAAATGTCTTGTTTTAAGCAAATACAAGGTTTTAAAAATATGCGTTCTCTTTGAATAGTTGTGCTTTTAAACCAAGATTTATTTCTTACTTTAAAATAATATTGGTTCTTAAACTGGAAGAAAAAATACTTTAATTTATGTCTTTAATGTAAAAGAAATTCTTTAAATTAAAATATCCTTAGTATTATTTTAAGAATATCAGAGTCAAGAAATAAGAACCTAAAGATTTATGATTTAAGCTCTTTAATATCTTAAATATAAGTTTTAAGATTTTAAACAAAAGAAATATTAAATGTTTCTATCGAAATATTAATGAATTTTCTTTTAAAATAATAGGTTCTTATTTTAAGAACCTATACCAAAATCTTTAACCTTTATGTCAAAGAACCTATTTCTTTAATATAAGTATTTACTGAATTATGCTTTTTAGTACGGTATCAACGGTACGATTATATCCTACCGTCGAACAACGAAAGTTTTTTTTTAATACACAATTATACACTTGTTATTCGTATTATTCAACTTGGACCCGGGACAGCCAGTTTGATAAGTCCTATGAGGTTCGGCAAAACGCATCATCGATGGAGAAGAGAGGTCTCGGTGAATGACATGATAAGCAGGAATTCCTCTCTTAACTATCAAAAAGAGAACTAATTGTTTATTTAATATAATTATCTTAATTGAATTAAATTTTATTTCAGTCTGTGGTATTTACTATCTTGTCTTAAAGAAAGAATCTCTCAGTGGGAAAGCGCTCGATGTTTTTAACAGAATACATCGTTCTTTAATGTAGACCCATTGGGGTCACTAAATAAAATAAGGTTATTTTTATTACAAAAGCGCCTTCTTTTGAATTTAGTACGCAAAGCTGAAAACATATTTTTTTCTGTTTGAGATCCTATTTCTTGAACACATATGAAAGTCACAATTCTCTCAAATTAAATCTAAGGTTTTTGTTTTAAGATATAATTTTTTTCAGTGTGGTAATATTTATTACGTTTTGAATATTGTAATAAAACCCGGTATTTAGAGGTTTTCTGACATACCCGATGTTATTTTTTAGGTGTTATCTAGAAGACGCTACTTTGAATTTCTCTGAAAGGTCGCAACTTTTTGTGCTTCCTCGAATGTATTATCTCAGTAAAATTTTGAATTCTCGGAATAATACTTTGCCTTTAAAACATAAACTTTTAATTAAACAAAAGAACTACTCCCGATCTTCAAATTAATTAAGGATTTACTAGTAAAACTAGAACATACAACAGAGTTTTAAATAAGAACATTAATGGAAAATATAAACTGTTTTGTTTTGTATGCTTATTGTTTAATAAAGAAATAACAGCGTGGACTAAACATGGGGTAAACAAATCTAAAACATATAGCAGAATTTTCAAAAAACTATACATACAGTGCATCCCTGATTTTGCTAACAAAGTGATCGACGTATCGATCACTCATCCTTTGCTTATGAGTGGCCAGGTTTTGCAGAGCGGGGACACATTTAACTTTGTGGGCGTCACATTTGAGAATAACCTTAACTGGCATAAACACATTGTATCTATAGCCACTGCGGCTTCAAAAAAGCTTGGATTTCTTTTCCAAGCCAAAAAGTATTTTTCTCCTTCCAATTTATACACTTTGTATGTGTCCCAAATTAGACCCTCTCTGAAATATTGTTCTCATGTCTGGGGAATGACATCCCCTACAACCCTCAGCATTCTTGATGCCATTCAAAGAAGGGCTGTTCGTCTTATTAATGATCCTTTACTTACTCAAAGACTTCCTTCTCTTGCCCATCGTCGAGCTGTGGGAGATCTATCGCTCTTCTATAGATACTTTTACGGCTTCTGCCCGACGAATTATCCAGTATAGTCCCACCTCTTGCAGCTCCCAACAGAGAAACTCGTGGTGCCGCGCGTATGCATCCCTATACGGTTCAATTGGACAGGCCCCGAACTTCCCATTTCGTTCGTTCTTTTATCCCTAGAGTTCTAGACTGTGGAACCCACTGCCAGCGGAGGTCTTTCCTTCCCCCAAATCTTCAAGTTTTTAAGTCCCGTGTTAACAAACTTCGTCTTACCCTGCTTAAGACCCCCACGGTACGTTAGTATTTAGGCTTTCAGCCTTCGTGGATTGTCCAAAGATAAAAAAAATCGATAAGAAAGAGAAGTAATTGATTACCTATTGAACACCACGCCGATTGTGATGATTTTTGGCATACAGGGTTTTTTTGGGGCGCTCATTACGAATATGAAAAATTTTTAGTCGGCAAAGATTCGTTTTTAAGATATCCATTATCAGTTGTGAAAAGGCGGCGCCAGGGCTACTGTGATTGAAAGTGCAGGTTTTTAATTTTATGAAAAAATGGGTAAAATAAGTAGAAAATACCCCTTTAAGGGATAGAAATTAGATATTAGGTGCCAATTTAGCTGAAAACTCAAGAATTGTGTGAAAAAAGAAAGGAGGATATGGTAAATTTAGGTTAGTTTTCTGTTGGATATCTCAAACGAAACGTGACGGACAAAAAATTCTTTTAGATTCCTAATCAGCGCCTCAAAAAACGTTTTTCAAGCATAATCAAGATCTGCATGGTGCCCGATAGGTAAACAATTTGTTACTAAAAAAATTATTATTATTTCTTTATTTTTGCTTGTGCCCTCCCACTAAGAAATGTCACGAGCCGCCACTGATTTAATGTAATTATTCATATACTTCTTGGTTGCACTAAACGACTTAAAAGCAAATACATACCTAACTAAAAAATGGTGGTCCAGAGCCATTCTTACAAAGCACACCTTTTTGTGTAAAAAGCATAGGAGACTTAATTTAAGGTCAAAGCACACTAGGCGCTTGGATCTCGGTAAGCTCAAATATTTACATGCTTTTAAAATGAATGACCTTAAATAGCATTTTAAAAGCATGTTAAATGTTGGTCCGATCCGTGAGCGTACCAAGACCTGAGCGCTAAGTGTACTTTGACCTTTATTGGCTAACTTAAAAGGTTTATACAGAAAAGCACAAAAAAAGGTGGGACGTTTTAAAGAAACTGAACGTAGTGTAGGGGCACTCAACTAACAATTAACATCAGATATGAATAGCTCATGCCACAAAACCCTTAGATACCGAGTTTTATTACAATATTCAAAATGTACAATGTGTGTTTTTTGAACACCCTGTATTTCAGTTAATACCAAAGGCGATTCCGACTTTGGTAAGTAACAATTGGTATGTTTTACGTCACAACCGTCTGTGTATAGTAGCTTCCGAATTCGTTTGGTACATTTTTGGTTGGTCAATAGAAGAAGAATCGTACCTTACAGTTTATTGTTTTTTAAACATTGTTTGTTTAGCAGCAATATTTAAATTAAAATATTTGTAATTATTACTATCCGGGTAAGACTGTTTCCTATCAAAAGAAATAAAATTTAGAGTAAGACCAACAACATTAGAAAAGGATGAGAGCATACCAAACCCATCTACCGACCCGCAAGCCACGGTATAGCATTTAACAAACCAAAGAGGGTACCAAGGTTGGCATGACGTCACTATTTTGAAATCCGAAAATGGTTGGTAGGCATTTTACCAACCAAACTGGGGTACCAAAGCAGGCCGAAATCGCCTCAACTTTTTTACTGAGGTAAATTTAGTAAAAAGTAATAATATAACGTCACAATTCTCCAGTTGAATTTTGGCCCCTTACTTAGGGATCACCCTGTATAGTTTACAAAATTAATAGGGACAGTGTTTAAATAATTATCTGTTTTGTTTCGATAAGTGATTAAACCACATGTGCTGTTTAACCACGAATAAATTTCTGTCATCTAAACTAGTTGTTAAAATTGAAAGAAAAATGTCAAACCTTATTATTAGTAAAATTCTTTGTTGTTGGCTAAATAAGTAAGATGTACCTAATGTGGTGTTTTCTTAAAACTCTTTTAAAGGTCTTTTTAATGGTGATACTGGTAGTAATATACAAGGTAGAAGAAAAAGTACATATTTTTTTATTTAAGAACCCTGTATATTATTTTACCATTAAAAAGATCTTTAAATGAGCTTTAAGAAAATACCACATTAAGTACATCTAACTTTATTAGTTTCGGAAATATGACCATCCAAATCAGGTATTTAGGTAATTTTTAAAGTACCGCCATTTTGTAATAGGTGAAGATATTGACTTCATATTCTAGGGTTATAAAGTACTCATCAGGAGCTTTAAAATGATGTATCACTCGACCCTGCCTTCTCATTTAAGAATTGAGTGCACCCTGTATATTATCTATATATACAGGGTGTTCAGTTAAGGGTGTACACTATCTATATCTCAAGAACCCTTGACCTCAGCCAATTGGCAAAAAAAATTATAACAAAAATGGCCACGAGGAATCGTCCAAAAATATTTTTAACTTTGCAATGTGGCCGTAAGAGGGCGCAACTGTCAAAATAATAATACAAATTTAAAATTAGACCAAAATTTCCAAATTAAGATATAAGTTTGATAACGCCATTGGAAAGATGAGTAAATTTTGTATGAATTCGGCTTAAACCAAATTTTAATTGGATCAATAATAAGGATGGGGAAAACAAATGAATGTTGTCATATTTAAATCGCTATATCTTGAAAACTTCTTAACCAATTTTAATGAACAAGGTGTCATATGAAAGAATATTTTCATCTCTTTTAATAAACTTTTACAGTGACATAAGTTTGTTTTAAAAAAATAAGTTAGATGGCGCTGTTCGCTGTTGTTAGAGTTTTCCTCAATTTTTTCTAAAATATCAAATGGATCGGTATGCTTTACCTTACAAATTGTAAGAGTGAATAATAAAATCTACATTTCGGCAAAAACCGCATATCGATATCTTTATTCGTTTCGGAGTTATTGCCAAATAACTGGTGATAATAGAAGCAAAAACAAAAAAACGAGTTTATTTTATTTTTATTGTGTAAATTTCTTAACCAATTTTAATTAACAACATGTCAATATGAAAGACAATCTACAACAGACAACAGGTAACATGTAACAAAAACAAAATTCTGAGAAAAATTGGGCACTTATTTGATGTGCCCTCTTACGGCCACATTGCAAAGTTAAAAATATTTTTGGACGATTCCTCGTTGCCATTTTTGTTATAATTTTTTTTTTGCCAATTGGCTGAGGTCAAGGGTTCTTGAGATATAGATAGTGTACACCCTTAACTGAACACCATATACTTAATAATAATATATAATGTATACTTAATAATAAGTTTTTACTGAAACGATAAATTTAATATTAGGATTATTTTAATTATTAGGGAATTATTGCACAGTGAAATAAGGCCAGGCACTAATAATACCGGCCTTATTTTGACATCTGAGCTTGCGCAGATAAATGGTAGGATAAGGACTCCCTTATTAGGTATAGTGCCTGGCTTTATTCATCTCGGTTTTAGGTCGTGCCCTTTTTTTTTGCTGCCCACCACAAAATCTAAAAGTTTTTGGAAGTTAAAATACTTAAAACCTTGCTTTTTCAAATGTATTTTTGTAATTGTGTAAAACAAAACCCTACAACACAAAACAATAAAGAAAAACAACTTAAAATTTTTCCCCTTTTTTTAGGTTAATGGCACTGTCAACATGATTTGCAATACGAAGTGACTAGGGGCACGTTGATGTGCCGCGATTATACTTCTACCGGGCACGTGTATGACGTCACTCATACAACGTGTTCCAGGCACGCGATATTTTTGATGATTTTGTTATTTGTGGTTAGGTAGTCACTTCAAGCAACGTCAACTTCGAAATGGTGACAATTTTAAATTGACAAGTTTGGTACTTTGGCAGGCTCTAAAATCTAAACTACAGTAAAAAGCACAGGGATGTGTAATTGGATTGATTTGAAAGGCTACAGACGGTCATGCAAAACTGTCACCTTTGGGGGATGAGGTGTCATGGTTAGTTCTGGTTAGATAAATCATTTTTGTTTTAATACCTTAATAAAGCAAATTTAAAAAAAATAGATAACCAGAACTTACCATGACCCCCAATGACACTGAATGACAGTTTTGCATAACCGTGTGAAGGGTTCAAACCAATCAAATTACACGTCCCTGTGCTTTTTACTGTAGTCTATAAAATCTGGATCAGATCAGGGGAAATGGTTTGCACTGTCCTGTTCAAAAGCTATTAGACGGTACTTACTAATGGTACTAGCGGTGGTCCTGAAATTGGTACTATTATTTTGAGTACCAACTATTGCAAGTACCATCTGCTAGGTCTGCGGGCACGGTCTGGGAAATATAATAAGATAGATAGTGCAACATTTGTCCTCATTTCTCAGGCTCTAGGTTTTAAAAGCTTGTCAAAAGTACCAAACTAATCAATTTTTAATTGTTAATATTTTGAAAACAGCTGATGAGGGGTATAGGATATTTTACTTGAAAAATATCTAAAATTATCCGTAGAAAACAAAAATGGCATATGATATGTTCCATTTAAAAACTGCTTGTCATGAAATATCAAGTTCAGAATTGTCTTTTGTCTGTTTTGCTACATAATTCTGATGATTAGCATAAAACGAGACAACTGAATTTACATTTAATTACACTTACCTTCTAACTGCAACCCGAGAAGATACCGATGGATCGAAATCTATGAGAAAACCATGTTTTAGACAAAATACTTTAATTTTTGAAGCATTAAATCTTTGTTTTATTCTGTTTTCCAGTTTTAATGTTTTATGATTCATACAGGGTGTCCCGAAATTACGCGCCAGGATTTCTGTGGGCGATTCTGCACGAAAAATGAATGCAACAAACTTCTATAAATTTTTTCGAAAACTAAAAATTAACGGATATACAGGATGTTGAAGAAAAATTTTTTTTGTTATTATTTCTAATAACTTTTTTCTAGTGTTAGTATACTGTATTTCGCCAAATTTTGCATATATACTCACTTCACTAGTGACTCTTTTTATTTGCCCTATTAATTTGATATGGCCTAAACTGTCCTTCACTTTAGAAAAATGCCTTAGAATTTTTTTGTTTCAATCATTTTATAAATTTGGATATAAAATTAATAACATTAACACAAAAATTGTATAGAGTTTGTTTCATTAATTTTTCGTGCAGAATTGCCCAACAAAATCCTGACGAATAATTTCCGGACACCCTGTATTGTTCATATTTTGTGAGATCATTTTTGAGGATTTTACTTTAAATTTAAATGTGTAGAAAAAAATCTTATATTTAATCAATTATAAAAAATTAGTAGTATATCTAATTTTGTTTGTTTTAATTAAAATAATCAAATTTGTATATTAACGTCAGAAGTGAATGAGACACTGAGCAAATTATTTTTGTTAGGTAGGTAAACCTATAACTATAAAATTAATTTTATCATACCATGTTCAAAATAAGATTTATATTTATTTATTTATAATATAATAGCTTTGCTTCTGGTTTTATGAATAATAAAACATTGCTTGCTGATAGCTGCTAATTAACAGGCACCTATCATAGATCTAATGGCATGTTCAGTTGATAAAATCGTATACGTCAACGTGCACCTATTTTAGTAGTAAATAATTAAGGGCACGCTCAGTAGTGACGTCATACACGTGCCCGGTAAAAAAATAATCGCGGCACATCAACGTGCCCCTAGTCACTGCGTTTGCAATAACTCTAAATTATGGGTACAAGCACTATTTAAATAAGGCCGGTATTAATAATACCCGAGCTTAATAAGGCAACTTGCAATAATTCTCTACTAATAAGTAAAATTATCTTTAGTAATAGTAATTTTAATTGTAGAAATAAAAGTAGCTAATATAACTAAATACTTATTTTATTAATTTAAAGAATTTGGAATTTTTTCTCCTTTAATAAATTTAATTTAAAATTAAACTCCTTTTAGAAAAATAATGTCCGGAAACGAACTAGCCGATTCCTCAAAGCAACAAAAACAATGTACATTTTGTTCTAAAATCTTTAAAGATACACGGTGTCTCAAAAAGCATCTTATCTCCCATCAAACCGAAAGACCTTTTAAATGTCCAATATGTCCAAAAGATTTCAAGAGGAAATATGACGTAAATATACATATGGCGGTCCATGGCAAGCATCCTCTTTACAACTGCCATCTGTGTCCGAAAGTTTTCAAAACTAAACAAGCTTTTTTGGTACACAGAAGTAGACATCTAAAAGAGTACGTAGCGAAATGTGAGGAGTGCAATAGAGGTTTTGTAACTAAACATGAGTACTACAAACACGTCGAGAATAAGCACGGGACAAATCCGAACGTGTGTGATATATGCGGCAGAAAATGCTACGATAAAAATTCTTTGGCAAACCACCTCAAAACCCACGAGGAAGGGTATCACATCGAAAAATACAAATGTGAATTTTGCGATAAAAAATTTGCTCAACAACGAGGCCTTGAACAGCACTATGTAAGAATTCACAAAGATGGAGGACAAAAATTTGTTTGTGATATTTGCGGAAAGGAAATCCACTCCAAAGAGAGCCTTAAAGGTCATATGAATATGCATAAAGGTTCAAAACCTATAGAATGCCCTCATTGTGATAAGACGTTTGCGTTAAGGACAACTTTAAAGCAGCATATGTTGACGCATACTGGAGAAAGGCCTCATTGTTGTCCGGAATGTGGGAAGGGTTTTACGCAGAGAGGACCTTTAAAGGCTCATATAAAAGGTCATTTAGGAGAAAAACCTTTTGTTTGTGATTTGTGTAGTTCTAAATTTGTTACTAAGGCCCAGTTAAATTATCATGTTAAAAATAAACACAGTCAAATTTAAGGTATTTGTTTTATTTGGTTATTATATGTTACCAACATGATATACCGGGTGTTCAAAATTAGGTTAGTACTGCTGCTTACTTTAATATTTTAGGAGATATGACTTTGGTTAAAGTTAAAGGTTAACTCAATATTTTAAAAATAAAAGATCTAGGTTTAGTTTCATTGAATCTTTTTCAATACCCAATTTTTTACAAACATAAGCTTTAATAAATATAAAAAAACAGTTAAATTTAACTATACAGACTGTTCACTGATGGGGTTTACAAGAAGACAGTGGCTAAAAAATTCATTTTTTGAGAAAAAGATGCCAGTTCTAATAAAAATGTTTGCTTGTAAAAAAAATATGATTTCCGAAAAGAAAATGGTAATTTTGCCTACAGGGAAAGCAAAAACTTAAAAAACCATAATTTTTCCCAAGAGTGAACTCCCTTTATTTTTTATTTTTAAGCAAAACATAATTAAAAAAAAATTTAGAATAGCATTTTTAATGACTTTATTAATGTTTCATAAAGTTTCACTTAACTGATTTTAGAGTTATTAAAAATTATGTATTTTAAATTTTTATAATAAAATAACCTAAAAAATTCTCATATTTTTTTTCCAAACACCTGCTTTCTCCTGTTCCTTCACAACACAATCTTGGGGGAAGGTCATGTTTTTCAAGTTTTTGCGAACTCTGTATACAAAATTAACATTTTCTTTTCGTGATTCATATTTTTTTAACAAACAAATAATTTTATAAAGAATGACTTTTTTTTAAATTAAATTTTCGGTCCATTTGTCCTCTTGTAAGCTCTATCCGATGAACAGTTTGTATACAGATTTCTGTTGTTGCTGAAAAAAATTTTAAAACCCAGTTTCTTTTTCTCTACAGGGTGTTTAAAATAAATGTGAAAAATTTTCAAAAAAAAACACGTGAAAAATTTACTACAAGTTCTTCTCTTCGGAGATTTGGCTCTCGAGGAGCCCCATGGAGTCAAGTTTTTAGATATAGGTAATTATTGGACCATCAGGTATATTTAAATTTAATTTTAATAACATATAGTAAGATTATTTAAATTACTACCAAAAAAGTGTTTTGAAATACTCACAGCTACAGAAACGGACTAGCTGTGACAATCTCCTATTTTTATCGCCCTGTATTGACAAAAACTTTAAATCACGTTTTTTAAAAACTTTTAACTACTGACTAAAAATTTTGTCGCTAATCCCAACGTTTTTCGAAGAAACATACTAACAGGGCCGAATTTAAGGGGGGAAGGGGGCAGGCGGGACTTCTGCCCCACGGCCTCTATGCTACTATGACCAATACATAATGGAAGATTTTCTAAGAAATGGTGCCCAAAGTTCATGTCAATATAAAGCGTAAAAAAAATGCAAACCTTACAGCTAGTCGGTCTCTGCATTTGTAAGATATTTACAAATATTTCTCTAAAACTAATTTAAAAAGTCTTACTGGATTTTGTTAAATTTAAACATGCTTTCCATCCAACTTTGGATTTTATTTTGGTTTTTCTAAAAACTAATTTTTTTAGGTCAGACATTGACGTTAAAGAACATACAGATCACCGCGAGGATGAATCATTAGATAAATTATCATGCACTTGCTCAGTATGCAACAAAATCTGCAAAAACATTAAGTTTTTAAAGAAACATATGATTTGTCATAAAGAAGATCGGCCTTTCAAATGCCCAGTGTGCAATAGAGCCTTTAAACGATCTCACGAAGTTAAAAACCACGTGATTTCTATACACGAACAAAGCAAAAAGTTCCATTGCAATCACTGTCCGAAGGTTTTCAAAACTAAGCATGGATTTTTAGATCACATGAGCAGACATTTAAAGCAATTTGTTGCCAGATGCGATGAATGCAGCAAAGGTTTTGTAACCAAGCAGGAATACGAAGCCCACATGAACAAAAGGCACAACAATAACAGACAAATCTTAATTTGCTTCGTATGCGGAAGAACCTGCGTGGATAAGGCTTCCTTAACCGGTCACCTAAAAACCCACGAAGATGGTTACCACGACGCAAAGTTCTCGTGTGAACACTGCGGCAAGAAATTCGCTCAGAAACGCGGTCTCGATCATCACTACGTGAGAAAACACAAAGATGGCGGCGAGAGATTCGTTTGCGACCTTTGTGGTAAGGAAGTCAATTCCAAACGCAGCCTTAAAGGCCACATGCTGCTCCATGAAGGTGTTAAGCCGGTGCAGTGTCCTCATTGTGAAAAAGTTTTGCCCTGCAAAGTACTTTGAAGCAGCATATTTTAACGCATACAGGGGAAAGACCGCATAAGTGTGAGGAGTGCGGAAAATGTTTTACGCAGAGGGGGCCTTTGAAAGCGCATATGCGCGCGCATTCTGGAGAGTTGCCGTTTGTTTGTGACATTTGTTCTAGCGCGTTTCCTTCGAAGGCTCAATTTAATTACCATGTAAAGAATAAACATAATAAAGCTTAGGATTTTGGTTTTATATATTTTGTTTTTATTTGGGCTGTGATAATGAAGAAGAAAATATCTATCAATAATATTTAACATTGGCCGCAGTTTTAAGGTCATTTCCATATCAAGTGTGTTTTTTTCTTTAACAAGAACCTGTATTTTTTTGATTACACTTTTAACACTTTATACTTTAAAATGTGTAACAAGATTAGAAAAAGTCTGCCATATCATACGTAGGTCAAATCAAGATCAAATATTGTACAGGGTGATCAAAAAATAATTTCAATTTTTCAGAAAATCAAATAGCTATATCTCTCTTATTTTAAATGGAACACCCTGTATTTTTTTACGTCGCATGATGACAAATAAAATACTCTTTCAAAGGGTGTATAGGTTGCCTATACCTATCTTTTGTGCTTTTTTAGTAAAATCTGTTTTTACAAATTTTTAGTCCAAATGTTTATTTAAATTAAAGTTGGCTGTGACTTAGCAGCCATTAATATTTTTCTTAAGAAAATTACAACGACCATTTATTGATTACTAGTGTTTTAGTCAGTTTAAAAGAAATTTCAATGATTTTAAATAAAAACCCTTCTTTTAAAACAACAAGATGATATAATACTGGTAGGATGTGAAAAAATGGCTTACTTTAGTCTAGAGTTAATCCTGAAAAATATTCCAGGAGAAAACATCTGATAACCTTAATAATTGCTTTAAAAAATTTGACACCGTGATATGGATAATGGAAGAAACGAGTTATAGGTCACACAATCTCGTCATAACTGACCAGAGACGTTATTAGGATTGTAAAATCAATTTAATTTTACCTCTGCATTTTTCAAAAAATCAAATATTACAAAAACGGAGAAAATTAGACACTTAGTACTATAAACAAACTTGAGTTATTTTTTAAAGTAGAATCTAAAACCGTCATAAAATATAGGGTGTTCTATTTAAAAAATATAACTTTGATACATCACACTTTTTTGAGACACCCTGTATAGACTAAAATAATTTTATCCTGTGGTCTTATCCGACCTGTATATGTTCCAGTATTTACTTTTTTTTAAAACCCCATGGTTATCCAGCTACAGACCGTGTCGAATATGGTGGGCCACCCTGTATGTGACATAAATATTATGTAATAAGTGTCAGATCTAAACCTATCATAAGGTTAGTCCTGTAGATTTAAATGGTCATATTTCCGAAACTATTAACGACAGATATATCAAATGTAGTATTTTTGTAAATCTTTTTAAAAGAATTTTTTTAATGGTGGAATAATATACGGGGATCCCATTTTATAAAAAGTAAGTTATGTCAATAAACTGTGTTAATAAAAATGTTTTGTAAAATCTTCATATTATAAGAAAAACCTGATAATTCACTGTGCAAGTTGGTTTTCATATCATTTTTTTAAGTTAAAAAATAAAAAAATTATAAACATTTAAAATGTGGACAAGTTATATTGGACGCACTGTAAAAAAAAGTATGATTTGATATGTCCATCTTAAATACCTTTGGGCATTTAAGCATACAAATAATTTTTATTATATCCACAGAAGTAAGCTAACTGCCCTCATAAATAACTATAATAAACCTAATTGAATAATTAAAATTAAAAGTAACATTATGATTTAAATTTTTATTATATAAAATTTCGTGGATTTCTGTTGAAAAATTAAAGCACTTTTATACATAACTAATTGTTTTTAGACTTGATGATTGGTATATACTAGAGGTAATCCCTAATAAACTTGAACCTGAAGAAGATCCTCTAGGTATTGATATCAAAGAAGAATTTAAAGAAATTAAAAAACAAGAATTTCAAAAAACTAAAATGGTTCATGATAGAGATACATCTCAAAAGAAACTCTTGGTAGTTACACCTAAAGATAAACAAATGGATTCTCTAACTAAAGCGAAACCTTCTTTACAGATAACAAAAAGAGTACTTCGTAAAAAGCCGAAACTAAACCTAGATCTTCCCAAGGTCCTATAAAAAGACCTAAAAGGAATACTAAAAATCGCTCATCATTAATAAAAGATAAGGAATCAACTACCCCGGATCTAATTTTGCCAGTCCCTAATAAAAGTGAGTCTAGCTCTTCAGCAAAATCCTTATCATCAAATAAAGGTACAAAATCACGTTCTACATCCCGAGTTTTAAAATCAACCAAAAATAAACAACCTAATTTAACTTCAAAATCGTTACCTACTAAAACTCGGAAACCCAGAGCGAAACCAAAATCCTTAATAGCAACAGAAAATACCTCTTCAAATTCTGAGCCGAAATCATTATTATTGGGTGAAATTATAGAACCAAGTCTAATCCAAGCTATGCCAAAAATTAATGTAGTATCAGTAAATGAAATAAAATCTAAAGGTTTATCAATGGTACCTGTGTCCAGTAAGAACCTTCCGTTATATATTCGAAAATCATTAGGAACCTCCAAAAGTAATCCAGTAGTAGCTGTAAATCCAAAAACGCCAAAGCATCTGTTGGATCTCTACCCAAAAATACAAAAAAGAAAATATCATCGCATAATGTTTTAACTCAAAAAGTTACTTCATTGATAGCCAGTAAAGACTTAAACACGAAAAAATCTGATTTGTCTGATTTTTCTGCGAAAAATCTAAATCCAAAGACGAGGGGTTCTTACAGTATGCGTATTCAAGCCGCAGATTCAAAATATAAACCCAATAATATACACACTTTTTCTTCTGCACGTAAACTAAAATATAAACTATGTAATAGTTCATCTGAGTCAGAACCATGCAAAACTGTATCATCAGCAATTGATGCCACTCAACAATCTTCCACAAAAATGATTGTTGACTCTGAAGATGAAGATGCGATATTTAAAACTCCGTTTGAGCCACCTTTTACATGTTTACACTGCAAGTTGGTTTTTACATATTTTAATGAGCTGGAAGATCATCTGAACTTGTGTAAGGCGGATCATTCCTTTATATGTTCTTTTTGTCAATCGAAATTTAAGAAGTACGACTTGTATAGCATGCATTATAGTACTGTGCATAATGGTAAGTATTACAATCTTTTTCTAATAAATACATTTTTGTCAATAACTAAAATTGACCTCAGGACGTAATTTTATAGTTTATTTTTAACCTTTTTTTCTACCGCAATCCCATGTGCTTCAAGCCAGGGCAGCCTGGTGCAGAATAATGCAGATATCTCTGTTACAAAATCATTAATTATTGCATTAAAGCGCCAATAATGTGGACCAGTTTATTGCCTCTAAAACACAGTTCTAACCGCTGTCACCCCAAAAAGTCGGGCAGTTCTTATCCGTTACATATAAGTGACATTTCTGCCGAAATATAGACTTCAACTACCATTTGAGTTATACCTAAGACAAATAAAAATAATTTCCTATTGACGTAATAAGATACTAAAAGAAATCTTCGTTTTTAACAGTTAAGAGAAGAACTGCTTTTTGTGATATTCACAATGACCTCTACCATGGCATTCTCATGGCCTTACAGAAACCAATTAATGCTTTTTCAGTACCGCATCAACGGTGAGATTATATCTTACCGAAGATTTCTTTTCGTAAACACTATGTGCGTTGCCTTTACGCACAACGTCGGATTTCCCTTCCAAATCCGATAATGCTGCTCTTCTTTCACTCTGTATACTTTGTTTTTTTCAATTCTCTCAGTTCTTTGTAAAGTAATGGAAAAATTAATTAATTTACAAATTCTTAAGTACTTAGAAAAACACAAAATTTTGCATGACAGGCAGTATGGATTTCGCCACAAAAGATCTACAGCAGATCTTCTTTCCTTCGTATCACACTGTTGCAATAAGTCTCTTGAGTTTCTAGGTGAATCCCAAATCGTTGCTCTTGATATATCCAAAGCTTTTGTCCAGGTCTGGCATGCCGCACTTCTTAATAAACTTCCCTGCTATGGTCTTTCAACTAAACTCTGTACTTGGCTCTCTAGCTATCTCTCTGATCGACGTATATCAGTTATTGTGGACGGCCATTCTTCAAGCTTTCACCAAGTAAATGCTGGAGTCCCTCAGGGCTCAGTTCTGGCACCAACATTGTTTCTTCTTCACATCAACGACCTTCTCTCGTCCACAACTAATTCCATTCATAGTTTCGCCGACGATAGTACCCTTCACTCCAGTTTTCAGGTTCCTAAACCCATTACTAAACCTGACTTGGAAAACAAACGCAGAGCAATGCAGATATCTCTTTCACAGGATCTTAATTTAATATTGGATTGGGGCGCCAAAATTCTCGTCCATTTTAATGCATCCAAAACACAATCATGTTCCTTGTCGCGAAAAGAGTCATCAAATACTCATCCTGTACTTATGAGCGGCCAAGTTTTACAGAGCAAAGACACCTTCAATCTTGTGGGCGTCACATTTGAAATTAACCTTAACTGGCATAAACACATTGTATCTATAGCCACGGCAGCTTCAAAAAAGCTTGGATTTCTCTTTCGAGCCAAAAAGTATTTTTCCGCTTATAATTTATACATTTTATATGTGTCCCAAATCCGACCTCCCTTGGAATATTGTTCTCATATCTGGGGCATGGCGTCCCCACAACCCTAAGCATTCTTCATTCGATTCAAAGAAGAGCTATTTGTCTCATTAATGATCCTTTACTTACAGAAAGACTCCCTCTCTTGCCCATTGTCGGGCTGTGGGGGATTTATCGCTTTTTATAGGTACTTCCATGGCTTCTGCTCTGAAGAATTGTCCAGTATTGTTTCTCCACTCACGGTTCCCAACAGAGAAACTCGTGGTTCCGCGCGTATGCATCCTTATACGGTCCAACTGGACAGTCCCCGAACTTCTCACTTTGTTCGTTCTTTTATTCCTAGAGTTTCTAGATTGTGGAACCTGCTACCCGCGGAGGTCTTTCCTTCCCCCAAATCTTCAAGTATTTAAGTCCTGTGTCAACAAACTCCCTCTTACCTCGCTTAAGACACCCACGGTACGTTAGTATTTAGGCTTTTAGCCTTCGTGGTTTGTCCAAAGATAAAAAAATGTATTCCCAATAAGACCCTTTTTAGAATATTGTTCCAATGTCTCTGGAAAAGTGTTCTCCCACAACTCTTAATATTTCCGATTTTATTTTAACATCTGTTCGTCTTTTTAATAATACTACTCTAATAAGAAAGCTTACATGCTAATCGCTGTTATATTGGGGTTTCTGTAGCTGTTGCTTTAATAGTCCGGGAAGTAGCGACGTCGGGAAAACAAGAATTTTAGGTTGGCTTGCTTTTGATATATATGTTGCTCCCTCTTCTTTCGGGTGGATCCTCGGCTGGTGGTAGCTGTTGCATTGGCACCCAGCTGTGACCGTATGATATTTAGAGCTATCACCTTGATATTTTGAGCTGTCACTGATATGTCAAAAATGCAGACCTTGGCCATATATTATCGTTTCAAGTTTCATCAAAATACACCGAACGGTTCAGAAGTTAGAAGAGGGGACGACTGTATAATTAGCAATGATAAGAGGTGTCTGGCAATAAACCAAAATATGTTTGATAAACTATCTAAAGACAAGAAATCGAAAATTAGATTTCTTAAAAATGTATTTAAAACCTTGAATTATTACCTGTACAAGTAGGATTCAAACTAATAAACGCAGCGACTGCCAACCGCCAGATAGCCCAGGATCTATCCAGAAAAGGAAGGAAAACAACATATCAAAAATCAGCTGACCTACAATTATTTTTTTCGAAAACGTTGCTACCTCTTGTACAATAAGGAATTACTAATAACGTATGTCCTAAAAGTTTTGGCACACAATATTTATCGGTTTTTTTTTTTTAATAAAGAAATTTATTTAAACACTAACTAGTTATCAGAAATTACAACTCAATACTTAACTAAACTATACTATCGAATTATGTGAAGTGGCCCATTCTGCTCTACCAGACGCAAATTTCTTCGAATGTCTCTCATGAGGTTCTGGACGGAATTCAGTTCAATTTCTCTTAATTTCTCGTAAATTCGCCGTTTTAATTGTTCCTCATCTTGTGCTTCCCAGCCTCCATGATAAACCGTTCTAGACAGTACAGCCCAAAAGCCTCTATTGGGCGAGCCTGCGGCAAGTTTGGAGGATTATCGTTTTTGGGAACAAAAGGTATGTGGTGTTGTCGAAGCCAGTTTTTGGGTATCTCTTAAGTAATGGCATGATGCTAGGTCTGGCCAAAACATGATATCGTCATTAGCATGATGTTCGCGGACAAACTGAAGCAATTTGGAAAGGCAGTTATCAATATAGCTCTGACTATTCAAAGCTTCACCCCTCACTCTTCCCACAAAAGGTTGTAACCTATTTTAATAAAAAAGTTAATACCTCGGCTAAGCTGTTCGCCTTGCTAGAGCAGTAGGTCGAAGGTAAGTGTTTTTTTTACTTTTAGTCGAAAAAAATTGAAAAGGGCGCCACAAGATTTTTATTGTGATAAAGTAAAGTTAAAGCAGGTATAAAAAATCTTGAAAAAACTGCTTGGTAATACTGATGTTAAATAGCCAAAACAAAAACATATTTATGAAATAAAACAAATAGGTACATTCAAATCACTCAGTCAAGCTTTGGTTTATTTATCATTTCATAAAATAATAATGTACTGAATGATAGATACTTAATTCTAATCAGTTTCATATAAAATACTTATTTACATAATATTATAAAAAAGGGGGGACCAATCTGGTGTAATTTTAAGGCATTCTAATTAAATGTGAATGAAGATGTTAACTATGACGCACTTGATCAAGATTGTCTAATTTTTCGCCAAATTTTTGGTTAAAAAAATAGAATATGCCGTAGTTCAGATTTGGTTCATACATTTAACATAATAGCTATAATACATTATTTACATATAACCAATTTGGTTTATTATTCGCAAATTATTAAAAAACTAACAATCAATTATGGTGAACATTTTTCATAATTAAAAAAGGAAAATTGTACAAAAAAAGAGGATGGATACAACCTTTAAGTGGTGATCGGCTACCATGAGGCTATGGCTGCTGGGTAGGCTTTGAGGCATAGAAGTCGGACTGACCTCGTTGCTTTGAGGGCGATGGTCAAAACAAAATGACATATGTTTCCACGACTTAGGAGGAGCATCAAAATCCCAAAGGATAAAAAGAAAAACCCTATATGAAGAAAGAAGGAATTAGGACCTTTTTTTTTTAAGAAAATCGTACGGAAACTATTTATGTATCGGTCTTATGAAATAACACTTACCATACAAGCGGGTTATCTTTCCAAAGGCTGTATAGTCAAATCGGTAATCATATATCCTTATTAAATTGATTAGGGCTTAATATTGATCGTATTAAACACATAGCACTGCAAAAGAAACCCAAAATTACAAAGATGACTACGATGATTAAGGATTACGAAAAAGTCACAACGTGGACACCATCTTATAAAAAAATTAACATACCTGGATAAAATTTACACAATTGAAAGGAAGTCACCAAAATCCAATATTACGCTGCTCCAACAGCATTAAATTTATTCAAACAAATCAGAAAAATAATTAAACTTCTGCAACAGGTGTTCTCAAAAAAACGGCCAAAAATAGCCTTTCTTGCTGGCTACTGTCTCGAGCCGTGTTCAAAATAGCAAGGGAGCGAAATCGAAAAATTCCCCAAATTAAATGCATATAAAAAAAAACGAAAAATCTATAAAACTCAGGATTTTGTTAAAGGAAACATGGCAGCAACGCATCAGAGCGGTGGTACTCGCGCCACAGTCCACACGACGATCACCGCAGACCGGTGAGCGAGGGGGAAGCGTACCCAGAGTCACCAACAATCAACGTTGCCGAGGTTATCTAAATATAGTTTTGAAAATTAAAGAACAATTTTTTCTTTATTTATTTATTAAGAATTATGTGATTATAAAATAAGGTTTGTAGCTTTACACGCTACAAGGTCGGGATACACCCCTGTTAGAAATTGCGCACCAGACAAGGATTTTATCTGCAAATTTCGCTTTATGTTTGTATCTAACATTGTCAGGGCATTCCTCTACGTTGTCCTTATAAAATCCATCGTTTCCCTTCATTTCAGAATTACTCAAAGTGAAATACTTTTCGTCATCTAAAATAATGATTTTTTCATTGGCAAAATGTACCCGCCTCAGTTGACGACAACATCTTGGTATACGAAGAAGCTGCTCTTTAGAGTATTTGGGACACTTACGTCTCTTTCGATATTTAAGACCATTCCTCCTCAATTCCAACGATATCGTACTCTTAGAAGATCTGTATTGCCTAGCCAGTTTCCTCGTTGACATTCCAATCTGGTTTTTTGCTCTTCTCACCAATCTCTCTGACCTCTGTGCGGTAAATGCACGTGGTCTTCCACTTTTGGGAGATTCAGACATGGTATTCCTGCTCGCACTCCGCTATTGTTCTATAAATGGTTCTGCGTGAAATGTTTTCATTCTGGAATATTCGACAGATTTCAGCTTTGGGTATCCGCCCAACTAACTTGTAGATACTTTTTCTTATTTCTAATTTATACGACATCTTAAAGCGAAAACTTCAAAATAAATAAATCTCAACTGACAGTAAATAAAGTAAATAAACTTTTGTTTTCAAAGGCAACTTGATATTATTTTGTTTTTGTTAAAATTAAAGACAATGAGTTTTGTGCCAAAACTTTTAGGACATACGTTATTTTCCAGTGACAACTCTAAACATACCAACAAGTGGTGCTTTTTTCATGCATTCCTTTACAGTACAATTTGAACTTTTCACTTTGTTTGTTCCTTTATCTTTAAAGATTATTTGTGTATTTTTCTATTCACATTATTTTTAGAAAACAAGTTCAAATGCACCATATGCGACATCTGCTTAACTACCTTCACAGATTTATTAAAACATCTACGATTTCACAAGTCTGTAGAATCTTGCGATATTTGCAACGAATCATTTTTCTACAAATGGGCCCTGATAGCTCACAAGAAAAAATACCACGGTCTAGAATGCGAAGTTTGCCAGGAAAAATTTCCTGACAACGATTCTTTAATGAGACACCAAAGAGAAATTCACAATGACGATGACATCGAAGATAACGATGATATTCGAACAGGCTTGCTTTGTCCAAGATGTGGGAAAGTTTATAAAACCGAGGTAATTCTGAAACAGCATTTAAGGCTTCATGATAGAGGAAATAAGGATAATTATTGGCCTTGTAATGAATGTGATCAAGCTTTTGAATTCAAAAAGTAAGTACTTATACAATGACAACAAAATAAGTTTATTGGATGGACTTTTTGTTGGGTACACGCCTGGAAAAATGGGACCGCTTCGGTCCTGGCCCCGGGTATACGAGCTGGCTCTGTTTAGCCCTATTGACCCCTATGAACTGGCCGGTCGCCTGAAACAAAATAAAGAAAAACCCCCAAAAACCCAAAATTATTATTAAAAATGACGATTCGGTTGCAGGTCTGCTACCGTTGTCAAGTTAAAAATAAAGTTGAAAAATAAAAATAGAAAATGAACTAATATTTAAATTAGAAATGATTAAAATTTAAGGCTTTTAAATATCACAAACTGAATATAGTTTGACATATGTGTCATGAGTGACATAAGTAACTGGTGTATTTATTATTTGTAAGACAAACAGGGTGATGAGTTAGTTGATTTTTAGTTCTCCTGTGTTATTTAAATTAACTGAAATTGATGCTACACAATTATCCTTATTTAATAATATATACGCACTTTCTTAGTTTTGCGTTTTTTAGAACAAGTTTTTTTTGCTAAAATACTCGAAGCATCAATTTCAGTTAATTTAAATAACACTTGGTTGCCTTTGCTCAATACTGAAGTATCTTCAGGAAAACTAAAAATCAACTAACTCATTACCTTTCTTGTCTTACAAATAATACATACACCAGTTACTTATGTCACTTATGACACATATGTCAAACTATTTTCAGTTTGCGATATTAAAAAGCCTTAAATTTTAATCATTTTTAATTTAAATATTAGTTAATTTTTTATTTTTATTTGTTAACTTTATTTTAAACTTGACAGCGATGGCAGACTTGCCACCGAAACGTCGTTTTTAATGAGAATATTTTTGAGTTTTTGTGGGGTTTTCTTTTATTTTGTTTCAGGCGACCGGCCAGTTCATAGGAGTCAATAGGGCTGAACAGGGTAGCTCGTATACCCCGGGACCAGGACCGAAGCAGTCCCATTCTTTCCGGGCGTGTACCCAACAAAAGGTCCATCCAATAAATGAATCTGCCTAACCAATATAGAGCATATTATCTTCAACAATAAGTTTTGTTCTAACAGATACCAAGCCCGGGTCTTCATTTTTTGAATAAATTGGTTTAGAAGATAGAGGGTGATCCTTAAAATTCGTATATTTTTATTATGTCCCATTACTCGAATATTTATAGAGATAGAAACAAACTTCAAATACAAAAGTTTTTTAAATTTTTACGTAGAATCCAGTGGCGTACCTAAAATAAATATGAATGTTTTAGTGTTTGGGATATAAGAAAAAAATTGCATTTTTGTTGCGATTACAACAGTATACAACACTTAATATTACACATTGTTCCCAACTGCAAAACTAACAAAAATTTAAAAATAATAGTTTACCATAGATAGAATCAATATTTATTTATTTTTTTAAGTTTTTATATATAGGAAACCCAATTTAACAAAAATATTAAAATATCTATTATCCAAAACAATAACAACCACAGAAGAAAACCAAACTTACCTATATCTATACAGTGTCCTACATTACATGATACATTGGAAAGCTTCTAAATTCTTCCTAATTTAACCGACTTTGTATCTGTTACAGTTTTCAAAATCATAATTATCACCTTTAAATTTGGGACACCCTGTACGGCTGGGCTATTTTGAGCTTTAGCCCGGTGGGTCAAATGGTGCCCAGTCCAACACTTAAGAAAAGGCTTAATTTACCAAAAATACAATTTATTATTTTTTTTTAGCTATTTAAACGCCCATAAGACAAGAAAACACACACAGAAGGAAGCCCGTATGTGCGATATTTGTGGAAAAATTTTAAGCAGTAACGTTCAACTTAATTATCACAAGATGTCGCACCAAGGCATAAAACCTCAAGAGTGCAACATATGCCATGCCAAATTTACACGAAAAATGTCATTAAAAGAACACATCAAACAGCATACCGGCGCAAAACCATACGAATGTTGTTTATGTACGAAAGCTTTTGCAACAACTACATGCTATAAAATGCATATGAAAAACCATCATCCGGGCTATAATTGTGTTTTTAGTTGTAAAGACTGTGATCAAAAGTTTCCTACCAACGTGTCGTTGAAGTATCACATTCGTACCAAACATGAAGAATATTTCGATTTAAATTTGCAACAAGTTCAGTTAAATAAAAAGTTAAAGTAAAATTTGGGTGTTTTGAATAGTTATAACACAATTTTAGTTTTTTTTTTGTTGTAAAATTGTACAAAAAATAAAAATAATATTCCAAGTATGAAGTTTTTGTTTTCTATATATTTTTGTCGGCCTAACACGAATCCAATCACAGAAATTCCCCATTAGGTTTAAATTTGGTAATAGTTCGATATAGCGGTTTTCGCTATTATAAGAGATTTTTGAAAAGTTCTTTTCAGGGGGTTTCTATAGGTCGATTATGACTTGTGTGCGCGTTTTCCAAAATTCATTTCTATAATTTATTATTAATAAAAACATATTACGGGACGGTGGAGTGAACAGGGGTACTGGGTTGTTACGAAACAGTAGAAATCCTACATTAAACGCCCAAAAACAGTATTTCACAGTACACACCGCACTTTCTGTTTACAAAAATGTCCAAAAAATTGTTTAAAAAAAATAAAAATAAATAATAGTACAACAATCCCGCCATGGCTGTCACTGCATAAAAACACAAAATACAAAAGGTTAGAGAAATGTCAAAATCGTGTATTCCGTTCGGAAGCAAGCGCTGATTTGGCAACCTAGCAGTTTCAGGTGGGCCAATAAAATCTCACCCTGTTGTATCGACAGCTAGATTCAATATGGCTGCCTTTTATTTTTATTTCAAAAATATTATTTTTTTCACATTTTCTAACATCATTTTATTTGCAGGTAGGTAATCGAAACTGCTGAATAAAACAGATAAATTAGTATGGATAAAAAATTATTAAAAAAAAAGTGCCGTTATAACTTTTAGGTTACCCACAAATAAAATAGATATTAGAAAATGTAAATTTAGGTGGTTTTGAAAAAATAAATGATCTAAATTAAAAAAAAACAGTGTTTTATTTTTATGGAAAAAACATTTTAAGTACAATACACAATAAAAATACATGACAAGATAAAATTTTACATTACAAAATACATTAATTTAAAAATAATTAAATAATTATATAAACAATGTCTAACAGTATTAATTATATTTCAAATAGTTTATCTACCTATTATTCATAAGGAATCTAAAAAATATATTAATGTACTTAATATTATTTACTTAATATCATTAAATTTAAATATTCAGACAACTGCAACAATTTGACAAAGTAACGAAGAGTAGCATAATATTATGTTATTTACTACCAATATTATCAAGATCAAGTTACTTTTTGTTCCATCTTTACGTGTACCTTAATTTTCTACATAATGTACTATTTCAATTTCATTCTGGAAAAAGAAACTGACAATCTACCCTGAAATTAAAAAAAAAAAAACAGGATCTTTCCACATTAGAGTACACTTTTACAAATAAACACAATATTAATTTTATGACAATATAATTCTTTGTGTATCTTATAGACTACACATTTTTTTAGGCTAGATAATATGCATTTTTACTGTAATTTTTGTAAAATGCAATATTTTGGCATATTCAAGAATTTAAAACATACATAATGGAATATATACACAAAAAGGGTACGATCTATGAAATAAGGATTTTTACAAGTCAGAAAGTGTTACTGCATCAGTAGTACTCAACCTAAAACAAATAAAAACATGACAAAATAAATATGTAGTGCACACATCATAAACGTTTTTCAATTAAAACTACGTAGTAACCTGGCATTAAAATTCAAAAATCTACAAAAAATACAATGTACAGTTTAACACCAGTTTACCAATGTTTACGTATAATATTATAATATACAAGAAATAAGTTTGCCGATATATACAACAGGAAAGGTGCTATTCTAATACTAAAAACTTTAAAACTACATGCAAACCTTAACATACATAAATATAATATATACAAAATAGTACCTCCTTTCTACCTATTATACAGAACACATTTCTGAAACGTACCAAATTTTATCAAAATTGGAGTTGCTCCCACTTTCTAGACAATTACCTTAAATTCATTAAGAGAATCACGTTACAAGACTAATTTGTTAACTTAAATTTTTTATATATATTTTTTTAAGCAATACCCAAACCTAATCCCTTCACCTCCGAAGTAATCTAATACCATTTTACCAACTACTTAACTTATATGTATAATCTACCCTAAATCTAACTACATCTATAACTGCTAAACAGCTTTTATATTACTTTTAAAAACCATAATAAGTCGTTATTTGTAAACAGAATAACTGGCACTTTGCAGAGCATTCGAAACACTAATTCAAGCATGGTGTAAAAACTTACCATATAAATACTATTTATAAAATCGATAACGCCTTTCTTCTTTAGATAAAATTAACGATAACTTTACACACTGTAAAGTATTTTAAAACAAACCTGCTACCACAGATAAATGATTCCAAGATTCTTCAGACCTAAAAAGTTAAAAGTATGGTTATAGAACAACTGATCAATCAATATTTATTGGTTCACGTAGAAAGTGTTTTAAATCGTTAAAGTTAATTACAAAATAGAATACTTACTAAAATTTGAACAAAATAACTAACAAAATCTTCAGGATCAATCAACAAAAAAATATGCTACCAACATACGCCAAAGCCAAACAATTCCAAACAAGATAGAAATGGGATGGGAGTAGTTCGCACGCGCGATTGAGAAATTATCAATTTTAGTTTAAAAATTTTATAAATAATGATTGTTTCGTAGTCAACATATACTGCCCAAGACCTTCATTTTAAATATTTAAGAAATAATAATTTACAATGAAAAATTTTTATATTAGATTGCAAAAATAAAATTTTATAGTTCAACTTTACCGCCAAATTTCAGGTGGGCGACGTTGCAATTTTCTGCTTCCTATTTTATAATCCCACTGACACCCCCTGATAAAAAGAAGAGTTTGCAATAGAACTGTAAATGTCTTGCGATGTTGCCAAATAGAGTGAGAAAGTGTATAGCTTAAAAAACGGAAGATACAGGACAAAATTCATATGAAAAATTAAGTTATTCTTTCTTTCCATTATAATTTGTAGAGAAAAAAGGAAAATACCTAAACATAAAGAAGAGGCATTTCTACAAAAAATACCATTGTTTCCCATGGAAATGGTGGATAATCCCCGAAATAGGCTTGGTGTTAATTCTTCATAAGAAGTTTGGCAACGCTGCTTCTATCAAGACCGTCATTTTCATAATGACAAACTTCATGTTATCAGCTGACCAAAATAAATGTTCCTTCTTTAATTAATGGCGGACGAGATATCTCATATGTGTGGGATAGTTTTTCGAAAAATTTAATACTTTTCAAAATTAATTTACATTTTTCATGTACCTCAAGTGCAGTATATTAATGTTTTCTTGTGTTTGACGTTGGATTTATAATGTTTTGTCCCCACCCAGCACCCCTGTTCACTCCACCGTCCCGTACATATGTTTTTATTAATAATAAATTATAGAAATGGATTTTTGAAAACGCGCACACAGATTTCTGTCATAATCGACCTATAGAAACGCCCTGGAAAAGAATTTTTCGAAAATCTGTTATAATAGCGAAAACCCCTATATCGAACTATTACCTTAAATTTTTCCTAAAAACCAAAAAAATAAACGTAATTTTAATGAACGATGCAGCAAAACTCATTACGGATTAATAATAATAACTCAGACAGCAAAATATAACGAACATTATACAGGGTGTCAAGGAAGGTGAGTCGTAAATGAGAAAGTGGGGACTCAGACATATGCTGTACGATTTTCGCTGTCCTGATATGTCCTGAATACGAAGTTTTTCTTCAGCACTCACAAATATTTAGCAAAATGCAGAAAACAATTATCATTGCGAATTAAAACATTTCTAAAGTTCCGAAAACATATAAAATTCTTCATCACTTTAGGTCCTGATCATTTGCCTTCTATCAATTGTTATGAGTTCTTCATTAATTTCTTCTCTTACTAGCTGTTTATTTTTTTAAACATTTGCTTCTGTAAAGAATCTCAATAAACATACCAATTTAATTATACTAAGGAACTTGTTTCCTCTGTCATTTCCATACAAGACTTACCTAGCAATCACTACAAGAACATAACATTCACTGCGAAGATGAGTTTTTAAATTAATTAATTAATTAAAAGTTATATAAGGATTTCGATTTCTACGGCATTAAATTTCGACATTTTTGGTAAGAATAAAGCACTTTTATGTATAACTTATCGATCTAGGCGTAAAGAATATAAAACTTAACAAAATAATAGTATCAAAATTGTTTTTGGACTTGTTGGAAGTTAATTGGTAGGTACTAGAGGAATTCCCTAATAAACCCGAACCTAAAGAAGATTCTCTACGTATTGATGTAAAAGAAAAAGCTAAAGCAACAAAAAATCAAGAATTGAAAAAATCTAAAAGTGTTCTTAAAAAAATACATCAGGAGAAAAACTCCTGATACTTATACCTAAAAATAAATATCCAGATTCTCTTACTAAAGCGGAACCTTCACTGATAACAAAGAAGTGAGTTGTAAAAGAGCCGAAACTATACCCAGACACATGGGCGTCGGGAGGGAGGTGCAAGGGGTGCCCTTGCACCCCATGCTTTTGAGTAGTGTCGAAAATTGTATGAAAAGGTACATTTGGTAGGGTAAAAATTAAGTTTTCTTTGTTTTTCATAGAATTTTGCATCCTCCCGACTTTTGAATGTGCGCAGCGTAGTATAAGGATACAAGGGAAAATGTATGAAAAAATACATTCTTGAAGGGGAAGACCTTATCTTTTTTTTGCTCACCAACATTTTCAATTTTTTTAACCCACCTGGATGTCACTCTGCCGGCGCCCATGTCCAGACATCCCAAAGGTTTTATAAAAATACCAAAAAGATTATTAAAGATTGCTTATCAATAATTGTGATAAAAGTGCTAATTGATCTAAGTGCCAAAACTAAAAATCTCCAGAAATCAAAGAAAAAAGTAAATAAAAATAATGCTTGGCATACGGGTGACGTCAATTTTGGACTTTGTTTGCAATCAGTAGGGTGAAATTTGCATTGGTCATTTTAAAGTGAAATAAAGAGGCTGCGACAGCGTCACATAGAGCATATTGTGGGACAAAAACATAAAAATATATTTTGGCACTTAGATCAATTAGTATTTCAACTTTTCAATTAAAGATAAAGAATCAAATACCACATATCTAATTTTGCCAGTCCTTGATAAAAGTGAGCTTAGCTCTTCAGCAAAATCCTTATCATCAAAATCCTTATCATACAAAATTACGTCATAGACCTCGAGTCTTATGGCAAGGGCAATGTAATTTAGCTTTAAAATCGTGATTACTTACTTAAACTTGGAGACCAAGTGCGAAACCAAAGTCCTTAATAACAACACAAAATGCCTCTTCAAACTCTGAGCCTCAATTATTAATATTGTGTAAAAATATAGAACCAAGTCTAATCCAACCCATGTCAAAAATTAATGTAGAATCAAAGACAATTGTACTTTCACAATAGACACCCAGAACAATGCTACATTTTTGGTCATCAGCTTGGACGCTCGCTTCCTGGAATTTATAAAGCGGGTCTCCATCGAGTACACACTTAAACAGTACGTATAATTTGCCGCTTCATAAGCGTCCAAACTGATGCCAAAAATTTAGCATTGTTCTGGGAGTCTATAGTGAATCTACAATTGTCTTTGGTAGTATCAATCATCAGATAAAATAAAATGTAAAGGTTTATTAAGAGTACCTGTTTTCATTAAAAACTTTTTAACTCCTAAAGTTACTTCTTTAATAGACAGTTAAAGGCTGAACGCGAAAAATTCTAATTTGTCAGTTTCTCCGAAAAATCTAAATTCAAAGATAAATGTTACTCACAGTTTACATATACCAGCAACAGATTCAAAGTATCCCCATAATACACACGCTTTTTAATTTTTCTAAAAAGGTAATTTTTAGGTCAGACATTGACATTATGGAACATAAAGTAAAGTTGGAAGATGATTCATTAAATAAATTATCAAGCACTTGCTCTGTGTGTAATAAAATCTGCCAAAACTTTTATTATTTAAAGAAACACATGGTTTGTCATATAGATGATCGGCCTTACAAATGTCCAGTGTGTAATAGAGCCTTTAAACGATCACACGAAGTTAAAAAGCACGTGATTTCAATACACGAAAAAAGCAAAAGTTTCAATGCAATCACTGTCCAAGGGTTTTCAAAAGTAAACAGGGATTTTTAAACCACATGAGCAGACAATTAAAACAATTTGTTGCTAAATGCGAGGAATGCAGTAGACGTTTTGTAACTAAAGCAGAATACGAAGAACACATGAACAAAAGACATAATAATAAGAAAAACGTTGCTTCGTTTGTTCCAAAATTATCAGGTACCTCTAAAGACAATCCAGTAATAGGTGTGAATCCAAAAATTCCGAAGCATCTGTTGTATCGCTGACCAAAAGTACACAAGAGAAAACTTCAGTGCCCAAGGTTTCAACTCTTGAAGATCCTTTATTGATAGACAGTAAACACCTGAACGCGAAAAATACAGGTTTGTCTGTTTTTGCAAAAATCCTAATTCAGAGCTTAATGATTGTAACAGTATGCCTATACCAGAACCAGATTTAAAGTATAAGCGCATTAATATACACAATTTTTCTTCTGCACGTAAACTACAATCTAATAGTTTATCTGAGTCAGAGATATACAAAAATGTATCATCTGCAATTGATGCCACTCAACAATCTTCCACAAAAATGGTTCTTTACCCTAAAGATGAAGATGCGATGTTCAAAACTCCGTTCGAGCCACCTTTCACATGTTTAAACTGCAAGTTGGTTTTTGAACATTTTAATGAGCTGGAAGATCATCTGAACTCGTGTGAAGCGGAGCATTTATTTATATGTTCTTTTTGTCAATGGGAATTCAAGAAGTACGATTTGTTTAGTATGCATTATAGTACGGTTCATAATGGTAAGTGTAACAATCTGTTTCTAAATAATAACGCATTTTTCTAGGACGTTACGTTAAAGTTAATTTTTAACCTTTTTTACACAATCCTATTGTACCTTAAGTCAGGGCAGTCTGGTGCAAAACAATGCAGATATATCTGTTTAAAAACCATATAATATCAGTTTAATCACTCTAAAACACAGTCTTAGACGCTGTACAGCCTGCAAGAATCTATAACACAAATAAAAATGATTTCCTACTGTCGCAAAATAAAGCTCCATTTTTTGACCGCTAAGAGAGGAAGAGAGAGAGAGAGAGAGAACTCCTGCTATGATATTCACCAGGACCTTTTTTATCTTTTGACAAACCACGCAGGCTAAAAGCCTAAATACTAACGTACCGTGGGTGTCTTAAGCGAGGTAAGAGGGAGTTTGTTAACAAGGGACTAAAATACTTGAAGATTTAGGGGGAAGGAAAGACCTCCGCGGGCAGCAGGTTCCACATTTAAAAAACTGTAGGAATGAAAGAACAAACAAAGTGAAAAGATCGGGGTCTGTCCAGTTGGAGCGTATAAAGATGCATACGCGCGGAACCACGAGTTTCTCTGTTGGGAACCGTGAGTGGTGGAACCATACTGGACAATTCTTTAGAGCAGGAAGTACCTATAAAAAAGCGATAAATCCCCCACAGCCCGACGATGGGCAAGAGAGGGAAGCCTTTCTGTAAGTGAAGGATCATTAATGAGACGAATAGCTCTTCTTTGAATAGAATCAAGAATGCTTAGGGTTGTGGGGGACGCCATGCTCCAGATATGAGAACAATATTCCAAGGGAGGTCGGATTTGGGACACATATAAAGTATATAAATTAGAAGGGGAAAAATACTTTTGGGCTCGAAAGAGAAATCCAAGCTTTTTGAAGCTGCCGTGGCTATAGATACAATGTGTTTATGACAGTTAAGGTTACTTTCAAATGTGACGCCCACAAGATTAAAGGTGTCTTTGCTCTGTAAAACTTGGCCGCTCATAAGTAGAGGATGAGTATTTGGTGACTCTTTTCGCGACAAGGAACATGATTGTGTTTTGGATGCATTAAAATGGACGAGATTTTTGGTGCCCCAATCCAATATTAAATTAAGATCCTGCGAAAGAGATATCTGCATCGCTCTGCGTTTGTTTTTTTCACTTCACCACTGATGCGTTGCTCCAGCCTTACAGAAACTAAATGATGCTTTTTCTTATAAAAAGACTCTTGCTTTTTGTGGTGTTAACCATAGACCAGGCCCAACCACTTTAATAAGTTCCTGTAAGGTAGGCGAAACGCGTCAGTGGAGAGGATCCTGGTAAATATCAACAAAAACCAGCAGTTTTTCTCTTAATTGCCACAAAACGGAAATCTCTTTTTGCAGTCCCCGTGTGCATAGCTTTTGCTTCGAAAAATTAGTAAAATTTTCCCCCGAGAACTCCTAACAGATCATTCCTGCTATCATTTAGAGTATAATTTGCAATGTTCTTTTTCTTTGTTCCTTTATCTTAACAAAAATTTTTATATTCTCTACTCGCATTATTTTCTAGATAACAAGTTCAAATGCACAGTATGCGAAATCTACTTAAATACCTTCACAGACTTTTTAAAACATTTACGATTTCACAAGTCTGTAGAATCTTGTGATATTTGCAACGAATCCTTTCTCTACAAATGGACTCTAATAGAACACAAAAAGAGATACCACGGTCTAGAATGCGAAGTTTGCCATGAAAAATATCTTGACAATGATTCCTTAATGAAACACCAAAGAAAAATTCACAATTATAAGGATGTTCGAACAGGTTTACTTTGTCCAAAATGTGGGAAAGTTTTTAAAACCGATATTACCCTCAAACACCATTTAAGACTTCATAATAGAGAAAATAAGGCTAATTTATGGCCTTGTGATGAATGTGATAAAGTTTATGAATTCAAAGAGTAAGTATGAATAAAGGTCTGGCTACACATAACGGCTCGAAGGCCGCACCGAGCCCGGTTTCAAAATGATAGAGGAAAGTGGGGCAGATTAATTCGGAATTTTATTAAATACAAAACTTTTTGCACCGCATCCCCCTACATTATACCAACTCGACACGCTTCTGCGGGCTCGTTGCCGATATGTGTGGCCAGACCTTTAAATGTCAAACAAAAATAATTTTAGTCGTAAGAAATTCTACCTGTCGTCTTTCGTTTATTAAAAACGGGGTGTCCACCAATATTTGATACATTATTGTCGTTTTAAAATTTTCAAAAACTCTTAAAACTATCTGAAAAATTAATGTGTTTTTTTATGCATTAAGCTTAGAGATTATTTAAAATGCTGTTTAAAAACAACAAAAGCAATTTCTAGTTGCAATTCGCGCATTTAGTGTGACATCACACGACGTTGACGTTTTTTAACCTCAAGAACATACCTATTAGAGGCAATCTTGCCGCTTAGCTGTGCAAACAATCGCATGCTTAAAAAGCAATAAACTTTAGCTCTGCCTAATCATAGGGGTCAGCAGGACCAAAAGCGATATATTATACTCTTGTCATATTTCTTTTTATACTTTTTTTCACACTGCCATAAAGGCTGACTCTAGATGTATATTTTTAAGGCTTTGAATGGAATCCAAACAAACCCCTCTACCCCTCGCTACTCCATAAAACAAATAAAGGTTTCTATGGAGAATGTACTTTATTTTAATTTTTGTTACATTAGTGGCACTATTTAAGATATTTTATATTAGTTTTATCAAAATGGATTACGAGGAACCCTTCAGCAATAATATCATCGATTGAAGTTCGTAAAAATTATACTTTTGTTTACATAGTTAGGTTAGGTGAATTAATATCACAAATAATCACGAAAATTGAGAGTGACAGTGTCACAAATAGCCGACACCAGTCACAAACACTTTAAAACACACAAAAAACTCACATAAATCGCGTTATTTTAACTTTCATCATCACGAATCCCCATAATAATAATTAATAGTTTAAAAAACTAAAAAACACGCTTTTATATGCAACCGAACTAAAAATTAGAAAATAATTTTTCATTACAAAGAGTTTGTCACTTCAGAATAAAAGCGTGGGGTGCTTAATATATTAAATGTTATAATTATTCTATTTGCAAATATCTATGAGGGAAAAGTTATGAAAAAATAGTAAAATGCACCCCACGCTTTTATTCTGAAGTGACAAACTCTTTGTAATGAAAAATTATTTTCTAATTTTTAGTTCGGTTGCATATAAAAGCGTGTTTTTTAGTTTTTAAACTATTAATTATTTTTCATTTTTTAGTTTCTGCTACTCTTGACAAAATGGCGAAAAAATTTTTTAATGAACAAGAGTGGCACATTTTAAAATTTTTCCAACAGATTGCAACTCACTAAAAATTTCTTCTTCATTAAGTAGCAAAGTTTGAAATTTTGCCAACAGGTGGCAACCTAGGTGTTGTTTTTATATTTTTATAATATAAAGGAAAATTTTTTTCCTGGCGATCCAAAAAAGAATGTTAATTTTTATTAATTGCACATTATGTATTATGTATACATTACACATAATGTAATTTTTATTATTTAATCCTTGAACTAATGGTGCAACTAACCCTATATTTTTATTTTTCATAAAAATTAAACACTCATGGTGCAACTAACCAAATTGTGTAAAAACTAAAAAATTTCTTCTTCATTTAATAGCAAAGTTTGAAATGTTGCCAACAGATGGCATCCTAGGTGTTGTTTTTATAATATAATGGAATTTTTTTTCCTGGCGATTCAAAAAAAGATAACGGGATACTGTTTTTAAATTATTGCATCTTCATCGGTCCTTGACACGTGTGCAAAGTTTCAAAGAAATCGAATAGCTGGAAGTTGGTTAAAATTAGGCTCAAAGATTCCGTTACATAGATAGATAGATAGATAGATGGATAGTTACAACCCAAGTTAATAAAAGCGTGTTAATAAAAATCTATTGTTTGGATTCCTTGCCTGCGTCGTGACGTCAGAAGTAAATGCGCGAATAAGAAAGCGCATCGAGTATTGGGCTACATATTTTAAATGCAACATTTCATCTTTGAGAAATCATTTACTATATTTTTTAACAGGAAGAGATTAACAAAATATTTTATGTAAAGCTTTTCAAACAAAATTCAATAATGCATGACATTACAAAAATTTACCCGGCTTTGTATCGGTTTTCGAAGTTCCAATTATCACCCTCGAATTTGGGACACCCTGTACAAGAGGGCCGCTTTAAACTTTTGACTGAAGTATGGGGTTATTTTATAGAAGGAACAGTTTAAAAATGTGAATTCAGTACTCTTTGATAAGAAAAAAATTCACAAAAAGTTTAAAGCAAATAAATCGGCATGCTTGTCTTCGCGGCCGCCTTTGCTATATTTCTTTTATGATATGCCGGTTGATGCAGCTGGTCATCGCACTATGGGATAGAAATTAATTTTTTTGGTCAAAATTCTGAAACTTACCAATCTAACTTAAAATAAGGTGCTTTTTACTGGAAAAATATTATAAATTATTACAAATGCTTTTTTGAAACCTAAAACTTATTGTATGGTATTATAAATTAACACCCCCCTTAAAATTATTTTTTTATGGTACAAAATAAACTAAAATGTCAGCTTGTATGGTTAATTCGGTAGTATTCTAATCAGTAATCCGTTGATTAATCTCATATGATATACAGGGTACGAGAATAGGTATGATTTTTTAAATGGAATACCCTGAATATTATATCACCACCGAAAAATCTTTTAAAATGCTTTAAAAAATTCTACATTTGATGTGTCTATCTCGATTAGTTTCGAAAATAAAAATAAATCCAAATCTAAAAATAATTTTGAATTATTCTTAGAAGCGTAATAGAGATACATCTTCCCAACTTTATTTATTTTTTAACGTATAAAATAAATAAAAAACACTGTTTTGTTGGGTAGGTTCTGTAGAATGCATATCTTTCATCAGAAATCTTTTAGGATATACAGTGTAGGACGAAACATATTAAATTTTAAAATGGAAAACCTTGTAAATTATAAAAATATCTTGTATCTGTCCTAACACTCAGAAGTAGCAAAAAGTAGGAAGGCAATTGTAGGTACAAAAACTGATAAAGAAAAAGGTAAAAAATCTTTTGACAAAAGTAGCGAGACTTCGCGAGACAGCATCGGAAACACAACAATCGCTCTTATTATTTAAAATCTTTTACTTTTTAATTAAATAAGGCTAATAATAAACTACCTAGATTAAATGCTGTATATTTATGTTTACTTAAAATACATTTTCAAGTTTCTTATTACCCCAATAGAGGTCATATCCTTTTATAATTTTGCGTACATATAGTCTGGAATATCTACTTTGAAATACACAGCATGAGCCATTAAAATTTCAAAGTTGCTTTTTGGCCAAAATAATGGATTTCTATCCCATAGTGTATCGGCGCGTCGCTGTAAAGGATAGCGGCGCCTTTGTATAAAATAGTCCGATTGCAAGCGGCCTTTTTTATGTTTTTTTGTATTATTTTTAAAGGGTATTGAATTTGCGCTTTTAAAATGTTCTTACTATACCTTAATATAAAATAAACTTAATTATTGTTTTAGCTATTTAAAAACGCATAAGACAAGAAAACACTCACAAAAGGGAGTACATGTGTGCGAGACTTGTGGAAAAAAATTAAGCAGCAAGCGTCATCTTAACTATCACAAGATGTCGCACGAAGGCTTAAAACCTGAAGAGTGTAATATATGTCATGCCAGGTTTACTCGACCAACCTCATTGCAATATCACATCAAATTACGGCACTCTGATGCAAAACCTTACGAATGTTGTTTGTGTGGTGAAACTTTTCCACTTTCCTATAATTATAATAGACATATGGAGAAGCATCATCCGGGCTATGATACTGTTTTTAGTTGTAACCACTGCGACAAGAAGTTTACGACCAATGTGTCTTTAAAATATCACTTTCTTACCAAACATGAAGTTTGTTTAGATTTAAATTTACAACAAGTTCAGTTGAATAAAGAGTTAAAGTAAAATTTAGTTGTTTTTAAAAGTTTATTGTAAAATTTTTTACCTATTACTTTTTTTCTGGACAGCCTGTATATTCCAAAATATTTTTGGGACATTCACGTTTATAAACCTTTCAACTTTTATCTCAAAGTCGGTCTATATAAGGTCACGACATTCGGCCATATTGCTTTGACGTGTTATGACGTCACATCTCCCATTTTTCGGCCATATTTTTCAGTGCCGGAGATATACAGTTTATTGTATTAGTAGAACAACCGTTTACACAACAGTTTTTAATTGTTATTAAGTTGTAAATTCTTTTACTTTAAATAAAAAACATTTGGAATTATATCTTTCAACAAATATCACTTCCAAAACAATGCAAAATGAAATGCGCAAATTCTAAACTCCACTGGATTGATCTCAGCTTTGATTTTTACCCAGTCTTGCCAACTTTTCTCCGTGGAGTGCCCTTCCTTGCGTCCCCGACCTCGAACCGCCTAAAAGTTGAGGATATGTCGCAACCTTATAAATATAAACTAACCTTGCTTTTATCCAACATTTTTAAGTATTTCTCGGTTAAAACAGAAATATTGGACTTTTCCAGAAAATTGGAAAACCCTATATGTACTGTGTGTGGAGTTTATCTATACTATCTATATCAATATTATAAGGAGGTAAAGTTTGTAACATTGTTTGTTTGTTCCTTTGTTTGTTTGTAAGGGGTAATCTTCGTAAATACTGAACCGATCATGAAAATTCTTTCACAATCAGAAAGCTACACTATTAAGGAGTGCTATATGCTATATTTTACTATGATTAAACAAAAAGTTTAAGAAAAATATAATTAACGCCTAACAAAGTAGGCAGGGGTCGGCCAGTTTAATATAATTTTCCAGTTTTTTTTTTTTTTGATTGCATAAAATAAATACAATTGTCAATTTCTTGGGTCATTTCTTGCAAGATATACAAGGTATAAAAAAGTAAGTTTTAATTTATCTACCTTTAGAGTCGAACGGAGGGGGACAATGGGGGCCAATTGCCCCCCAGTGGCCCGCCTTGTTTACTTACTCCGAGAATTTTTTCTTTGAGTTGTCGCCATTTGTTTTGGTTGAAATGAAGACATTGCCTGAAATAATAAATATTTAATGTAAAAAAATGGAGCTACATGTTTTTGTCGGGGACGCAAGGAAGGGCATTCCACGGAGAAAAGTTGGCAAGACTGGGTAAAATCAAAGCTGATGATCAATCCAGTGGAGTCTAGAATTTGCGCATTTCATTTTGCATTGTTTTAGAAGTGATATTTGTTGAAAGATGTAATTCTAAATGTTTTTTATTTTAAGTAAAAGAATTTACAACTTAATAACAATTTTAAACTGTTGTGTAAATGGTTGTTCTACTAATTCAATAAACTGTATATCTCCGGCACTGAACAACATGGCCGAAAAATGGGAGATGTGACGCCATTACACGTCAAAGCAATATAGCCGAATGTCGCGACCCTATATAGACCGACTCTGGTTTCCTTTACTTTTAATTGCATTTATATTTATTATAAAAGTTGTAGAACACAAAATTCTTTACAAATTTGATTTAAAGCATTTTATTGTCATACCAACGGATCCGATAATAGAAGGCGCAGTGTGTAAAGCACTTTAGTGTATGTACATGCCTTAGCACGCAATCAATCGTGATATTTAGCAAAAGCTTAAGTAAAAGATGACCTATTAGACTAAAAATCACGATTAATTGCATGCTAAGGTATGTACATACAGTAAAGTGCTTTACACTCTGCGCCCTGTATTATCGGATCCGTTAGTCTGACAAAAAAATACTTAAAATCATGGTTATAAAGAATTTTGTGTTTTACAACTTTATAATAAATATAAATGCGATTAAAAGTTTAGGAAACGAGATATTCGCAAAAAACTTATTTTTTTTTAACTGTCATATTTCGAGTTACTTACACGATATCATAGGAGATTTTAGAAGAGTATTTTTTGTACAAAAATAAAGGTATGTACAGATATGCAGCTTATTCCGTGAGATTCCGAGATTGACCTTTTAATTTGACTAAGATGACTGGGGTATTAGGGGTGGCCCTGAACTTGGACAAGCACTGTAAAACCAAGTCTAATCCAAACCATGTCAAAAATTTATGGAGTATCAGTGAATAAAATAAAATCTAAATTTTTGTTAATGGTACCTGTTTTCAATAAAAACTTTTCAACTCTTAAAGTTGTTTCATTGATAGACAGTAAAATCTTGAACGCGAAATATTCTGATTTATCTGTTTCTGCGAAAGATATAAATTCCAAAGTAAATTATTTGTATACCAGCAACAGATTTAAAGTATAAGCCTAATAATATACACACTTTTTAATTTTTCCTAAAATTGTTTTTAGGTTTTTCGTTGACGTTAATGAATATAAAGTTAACTGGGAGAATAAGTCATTAAATGAGTTATCAAGCACCTGCTCAGTATGTAACAAAATCTGCAAAAACTTTAAGTTTTTAAAGAAACATATGATTTGTCATTCAGAAAATCGACCTTTCAAATGTCCAGTGTGCAATAGAGCCTTTAAACGATCTGAAGAAGTTAAAAGTCACGTGATTTCAATACACGAACAAAGCAAAAAGTTTCATTGCAATAACTGTCCAAAGGTTTTCAAAACTAAGCATGGATTTAAAGATCACATGAACAGACACTTGAAACAATTTGTTGCTAGATGCGAGAAATGCAATAAAGATTTTGTAAATAAGCAAGAATACGAAGCTCACATAAACAAAAGACATAATAATAATGAAAATGTTCTGTCGTTTGTTCAAAAACCAACCTCAAAAAACAATCTAGTAGTAGTGGTGAATCCAAAAATTCCAAAGCGTCTATTGCATCTCTGACCAAAAATACACAAGAGAAAACTTCAATGCCCAAGGTTTCAACTCTTGAAGATCCTTTATTGATAGACAGTATACACCTGAACCCGAAAAATACAAGTTTGTCTCTTTCAATTCAGAAAGTTGCTTCCTTGATAAACACTGAAAAGAGGAAATTTCATGCGAAATTTGCCAAGAAAAATATCCTGACAACGATTCCCTAATAGAACACCAAAGAAAAATTCACAATAACGAAGAAGTCCAAAAGGTTCGCTTTGTCCAAAATGTGGAAAAGTTTATAAAACCGATGTTATCCTGAGACAGCATTTAAGACTTCATGATAGAGGAAATAAGGATAATTATTGGCCTTGTAATGAATGTGATCTAGTTTTTGAATTCAAAGAGTAAGTACGAATAAAATTTCAAACAAAAATAAATTTAGTCGTAAAAGATCCTTACCGTATTTTTTCGTTTTTGCACGTCAGGGTGTCCAATAATTTTTGATACATCGAGAAACCACAGATTTTGTATGCCAAAATATTAAGATTTAACCAAACAAACCTACAGGGTGGCCCACCATATTCGACACGGTCTGTAGCTGGATAACCATGGGATTTTTAAAAAAGTAAATACTGGAACATATACAGATCGGATAAGACCACAGTATAAAATTATTTTAGTATATACAGGGTGTCTCAAAAAAGTGTGACGTATCAAAGTTTTTTTTTTTAATGGAACACCCTATATTTTATGACGGTTTTAGATTCTACTTTAAAAAATAACTCAAGTTTGTTTATAGTACTAAGTGTCTAATTTTATGTGTTTTTGTGATATTTGATTTTTTGAAAAATGCAGAGGTAAAATTATATTGATTTTACTTTAACACTTTTAACACTTTAAACTTTAAAATGTGTAACAAGATTAGAAAAACTCAGACATATCATACGTAGGTCAAATCAAGATCAAATATTGTACAGGGTGATCAAAAAATAATTTCAATTTTTCAGAAAATCAAATAGCCATATCTCTTTTATTTTAAATGGAACACCCTGTATTTTTTACGTCACATGATGACAAATAAAATACTCTTTTAAATGGTGTATAGGTTGCCTATACCTATCTTTTGTGCTTTTTAGTAAAATCTGTTTTTACAAATTTTTAGTCCAAATGTTTATTTAAATTAAAGTTGGCTGTGACATAGCAGCCATTAATATTTTTCTGAAGAAAATAACAACGACCATTTATTGATTACTAGTGTTTTTGTCAGTTTAAAAGAAATTTCAATGAGTTTAAATAAAAGCCCTTCTTCTACAACAACAAGATGATATAATACTGGTAGGATGTGAAAAAAATGGTTTACTTTAGTCTAGAGTTAATCCTGAAAAATATTCCAGGAGAAACCATCTGATAACCTTAATAGTTGCTTTAAAAAATTTGACACAGTGATTATGGATAATGGAAGAAACGAGTTAAAGGTCACGGAATGTCGTCATAACTGACCAGAGGCGTTGTTAGGATTGTTTAAAAACACAAGTTTTATCATTACCACATTCAGCTGAAATAAGTGTTATTGGAAGTAGCATTATAAGCAACTAATGAATTTTTTTCTGTGTATTTTAAAAATAGTGGCAGATAATACAAAATCTTTTAATTTTGTGCTTTTTTCTAACAAATTTACATTTTGCAATAACGGCTTAGTAAATAGGCATAGCTATATCACAGCCTAGTTACATTTAAATAGACATTTGGAATAAAAATATGTAAAAACGGAATTTACTTAAAAAGTATAAAAGATAGGTATAGGCAACCTATACACCATTTGAAAGAGCATTTGGTTTGTCATCATGTGGTGTAAAAAAATACAGGGTGTTCCGTTTAAAATAAGAGAGATATTGCAATTTGACTTTATAAAAAATTGAAATTATTTTTTAATCACCCTGTATAATCTATGATCTCGATATGACCTACGTATGATAAGGCAGACTTTTCCTAATCTTGTAACAAATTTTAAAGTTTAGGGAGTTTATATTGTTAAAATAAAATTAATTTAATTGCACCCTTGCATTTAAAAAAAATCAAATATCACAAAAACGAATAAAATTAGACACTTAGTACTATCAGCAAACTTGAGTTATTTTTATGTAGAATCTAAAACCGTCATAATATATAGGGTGTTCCATTTAAAAAAATATAACTTTGATACGTCACACTTTTTTGAGACATCCTGTATAGAGTAAAATAATTTTATACTGTGGCCTTATCCGACCTATATATGTTTCAGTATTTACTTTTTTTTAAAACCCCATGGTTATCCAGCTACAGACCGTGTCGAATATGGTGGGCCACCCTGTATATTTTAAAGTTAATTTTACGGAATACACAGAGTTTCAAGAAAAAATCGGAAATTACACTTACCCATTTGTCTTCTCGACAGTTATCGCTTGATTACAGCGATAACTGCATAGTAGAAATGGAAAATTGCACTGTCATACTGTCATGTTTTTATTTGTTGAATTCAACAACCAGATCTTAACTTTCTTTGAGTAATTTTTTCCCTAAATTACACTCGTGCATCAAAATAATCACTTCGAAGTCGAACTCTTTCGCCAAAATATGAAAATGAAGTAGTTTTTAGACAATACGCTTTCAAGCAAAATTACCGATAAATTTGATGCACTTGTGTGATTTCCCCGGTAAGTTTTAATACGTTTTAATTTTTTGACATAAACTATTTATATTTGAAATTAATTTTATGTATAAACTAGAGGGCGCTACCTTCAACACTTTAAATTTTTCTAAAACCTCGAACTCTGGTACTTTGTATGTATGTAAGTAAACGAGTGAATTCTCCTATGCTCCCTACACAAAAAAGGATGCTTTGTAAGCATCGCTCTGAGCAACCGTTTTCGGGATATTTGCGTTTAAGATGTTGATTTAACAAAAAATTTTACGGGAAAATACATTAAACCATTCGCATTCGGGTGTACGTAAAAGTCTCTCCGCTATCAACGCGAAAAACGCTCGACAACGGATGTCCCTTGCATCTCCGGCCCCCTGCAAAGAAAAGAAAGTAAAATGGACATTGAGCGACATGTGTTACTTGGTTTCTTTTTCAATGCATTATTTGAAACTAGTGAATTTTATTTGAATAATTTACCTTGGATTTATTCATTGAGAACTTTTATTCCATCCTGTACTATGGAATTTTCGCGATATTTCTCCAAAATTCTAGATCATTCTTCACTCTTCCACCACACTATAAAAGAGCGAGGGTAACCTCTGATTTAAGTAGTATAGATTCGACTTTTGTACTGTAAACTTCGAGACATTGGCAAGTGAAGATTTTATCGTTGTTGTAACCATAGTTACGTTCCATTGTCAATAAAGGTATAAAAACTAAGACACGTGTTTTTATACGAGGTGTTTCGAAACAATATATAAAGAAAATATGAAAAGAAATGTCAAAAAACCCTCTACTACAGAATCAGTCAGTAAGAAATGTAAACAGGCAATGCGTGAAAAGGAAAAGGTCTAACGCGAATACCGGCATGTAAACATTTCGGATTAGATAACTAATTCTGCTTCCTTTGTTATTGCATTACTGGCTGATATATTTTTGAAAATAGCTAAAACGGTATACCTAGTTTTATTATAATATTTAAAACGTATCAAAACTTATCAAAATAAATTATTTTTTTACTACGATACCCTGTATCTTCCTTATTCTCAACGTATGGTAGGTATGTTTAGTTAAATTAACTTTGGGGGTGACTATTGGGATTTCGGAAACAAGAACAAGTACAAACAGCGTCAAAGTTAAATTAGGAGCTCATTATTGTTCGGTTTTAAAATTTAAAACTTTCAAAATTTTTAAAAATATCCAATAAATGTGTTCTGTTTTTTTTATATTTTTGTTTTCTTAAAGGTACTACCTAATTTAACCGACTTTGTATCAGTCACAGTTTCCGAAATCCAAATTTTCACACTTAAATTTTGAGACACCCTGTATAAGGGGACCATTTTAAACTTTTTCCTAAAGTAAAGGTTTACTTTACTTTAAGATATAATTAATTTATTTATTGTTTTAGTTATTTAAAAACGCATAAGAAAAGAAAACACTCAAAAGAAGTTCATATGTGCGAGACTTGTGGAAAAATTTTAAGCAGTAAGGTTCATCTTAACTATCACAAGATGTCGCACGAAGGCTTAAAACCTGAGGAGTGTAATATATGTCACGCCAGATTTACTCGACCAACCACATTGCAACAACATCTCAAATTAAAGCACCGTGGCACAAAACCTTACGAATGTTGTTTATGTGGTGAAACTTTTCACTATCTCAAACCCATAGTAGACATATGAAGAAGCGTCATCCGGGCTATAAAACTGTTTTAAGTTGTACCTACTGTGATAAGAAGTTTACTACTAATGTGTCTTTAAAATATCACATTCGTACCAAGCATGAAGATTATTTCGCTTTAAATTTGCAGCAAGCTCAGTTAAATAAAAAATCAAAGTAAAATTAAGTTGTTTTTAATAGTTTAAAAAAAAGAATTTATGATACATTTTTTTACCTATTACTTTTTTGAGACACTTTGTATACACCAAAATATTTTTGGGATATGCACGTTTGGCAACCCTACAACTTCCATATAGCAGAAATGTCGCATAAGTATGAGGAGTGCGAAAAATGTTTGCGGAGGGACCTTTGAAAGCGCTTATGCGCGCGCATTCTGCGGAGAGTTGCCGTTTGTTTATGACATTTGCCCATAGTCCAAGAAATCCCAGGGCCCCCAGACCTTTCTTATTTTCTCAGAAATAAAATATATCAAATAATGTAGTTCTAGTATATACCATTTTATTTAATTACAAATTGTATAAAACTATCTAAAATCTCGATCGCGTTCATATACATAGCAAGCCTTTGTGTGTGTCTGGGTAAGTGTTAGGCCCCTCTGATTGGTCTGGCTCCTTGCAACATTATTATTGAATTGCTTTCCCAAGTATTATATATTAAAATCAAGACTGAGATTGTAAATAAAGTTACATTATTTTTTTGGAAGTTTTAAAGCGCCTGGTACAAATTATGGCCGCCGAAATGAGTATGCTATTTTACGAGTATTAATTATGAATTTTTAATATTATTTTCTAAAATATACATAAATATCAGCACTGAGATTTTAAGAAAAGTAAGGATTTTGATTGTACATATTTTGTTTTTTTTAAGCTGTGATATATATATATATATATATATATATATATATATATATACAGGGTGTCCGGGAAAATGTGGGAAATCTAAGCCCTCCCTACGGAGATATGATCCCCTAAAAGGGGCAGCTAGAAATCGATTTTTCGTGAATAACTTTTAAAGCGCTCTGTATAATTTGATAATATTTTAGTACGATGCATACTAGTAAAGACCTCTTAAAATAGTGCCCTTGAAACTTATGTCGCTTCTTTAGTTTGCCAGGGACGGACTAGTTTTCGCACATTATTGATAATATTTTTTACGCCCTGTATGGTGAAGACACAAAAAATATGTTTTTGGGTAGTTTAAACCTTTTGCTAAAAAAAGGTACTCTTGTTTGACATCGATAAAATGAGCCGTTTTCGAGTAATAATTAGTACAAGTAATAAATTCCTGACCTGCTACGAGAGGACTTCAATACTGAATCAAAAATTACAAATTACATCGAAAATAAAATATTGTATTATTAAACAAAAATAAACTCTTAGTGTTAAAATAATTTTTTACTCGAAAACGGCTCATTTTATCGATGTCAAACAAGGGTACCTTTTTTAGCAAAAGGTTTAAACTACCCAAAAACATATTTTTGTGTCTTCACCATACAGGGCGTAAAAATATTATCAATAATGTGCGAAAACTAGTCCGTCCCTGGCAAACTAAAGAAGCGACATAAGTTTTAAGGGCACTATTTTAAGAAGCCTTTACTAGTATGCAGCGTACTAAAATATTATCAAATTATACAGAGCGTTTAAAAAGTTATTCATGAAAAATCGATTTCTAGCTGCCCCTTTAGGGGATCATATCTCCGCAGGAGGGCTTAAACGGAAAAATTTTATAGGAACTTGTCGTATTATTTTCATCTGTTCCATACGTGTGCGAGAGATTTCCCACATTTTCCGGACACATATATATATATATATATATATATATATATATATATATATATATATATATATATATATATATATATATACATCCCGCTATCATTCTGACGGCCGCAGATAGACAAGTAATTTGACGGCCTTTTACAACTCGCAAAAAAATGCTTTGATTGATGTATACTAACAATCTTTTTATTTATTACAGTTAAATAAAGTATTTCAAACATATTTCAGGACTTTAAAAAAACGGGAGTTTTCATTTACCACCCATTTGGACGGCCGTCAAATTTCCGTGGTTTCGACGGCCAAAATATACTAATTTTTATAGACTCCCATCAATCCGACGGCCTGTTTTTTAATATACGGTCCATCTGACGGCCAGCGTTGTTGCCAAATCACGCAAAATTCTTTATTGCATTATTGTGGCAAATCTTGCTTAACAAACAAAGCTCATATTGTATTTCCGGACAGGTCGTAGTATTTTTGTTTATATTTTTTACCAGTGATAGACAAAACATGCATTGATCTGCAATACTTTAGATTACTAATGTCTTTGTTTATGACTAAATCTTATACTGGATAACTTTAATATCGCTCTGAGTAGTTTAATTAAATTTAGCACACAGTCGGTATGCAATAAGAGACAATTTCTAATATATATTATATTTTTTAATGTTTCCCAGTGGCGTTCGCGCAGGATTTAAAAAATATATTTAAAAAAACATTGTTAGCCACTTCTCTACACACGTTTTTCGGTACAAAGTATATATATTTTTTAATTTTCTTTCACTTCTCAGCAACTTTGATTTTTTAGCTTCTCTAGTCCAACGTATGGTTTTTGGGTTAAAAAATAAGTAATCTCTGCATGGTCATATGGCTATAACGTATTAATTGATAGAAAATGCCGTTTTGCTATTTTAAATACTCTTGTATTAAAAGTGTTTTAAAGACGCAAGGCCCTAGATCCTTTAAATGCTTTACTTTGTATTTTTCATAAGTCTGACTTGAGAAAAATTAGAAGCTAACATATGCTAAGAACTAAATGGAAATAATAAACATAATTTTTATTTTAAAAAAAGCAGTTGCGTACAATATGTTTCTCTAAAAATATTTAGTTTAAATTCTGCACGAACGCCAATAGAAGTAATTAAAGGGTATGCCGAAACTCATGAGTCCCCACCGTTTTACGCCAATCTCTTACAATTTTACCCTTGTGGAGATGTCAAAGCGATTACACACATCTTTATATCCGCGTAACAACGTTCTATGTGCCGCACATAGAACGTTGTTGTGCCCTGACAAAAAACTCTCCTATATTTCATTAGAGTGGGCTAATGTCCTAGTCAAGTCAAAAGCAGGGGCTCGATAAAAGGGAGGGCTGTGGTAAGGCTAACCCCCTCGCCTCTCCTTCTTCCGGACCCAGACTGTGACTGTACTGTACCGACCAAGAAGGCATTTAGCCCTCACAAAATGAATACCCTTAAATCATGGTAATTTTTACAAAAACCCAAAAGTTGTTTAAAACCATACTGTTATCCCTCTAACCACATCACAATAAAAGACCTTTGATTCATTAAATGTAAAACAAGGTCGTAAGTAAGATGTTGTTTATTCTAAATACATTAAAATACCCATAAGTAAGCAACCCAAGTGTTGTATTTTTTTTAATTAAAAGAAAAATATAGAAAGGGTTTTTTTTCGTTTTATAAAACTAAACTATTAGCGGTTAGAACGTTGTTCCGGCATACCCTTCAATTAAAAAAATATATTTTACGGTTAAAAATTCCTTTTATGGCATCGTGGTTGTGCACTAAATATTATTGAGATTATCTGGATGTTAAAAAAGCATGAAAAGATTTTCATCAGTGTTCTTCTTGTTAAAGGTTAATATTTAAAAAAAAGATGTTACGCCACTGCATTTTTCTTAAACAAAAATATTGTTTTAAATTCCCGTTTAATTTAAAACAAATTTGATCTCTTTACTTTTTATATTTGATGTACAGGGTGTTTCATTTTCGATGGTTTTACGGGGTTTATCTTGGAAACCGTAAGAGATATCAAAAATCTAATATAGGACTCCCGATCTCTTTTGAGAAAACAACTGTAGTAAAAACAGTTCATGGCTATTCCGATTCATCTCGGAGCTACAGGGTGATTTTTAGATTTTGCCAATTTTATAACCTTCTTTAACACGTTTGCTATTAAAGTTGTGAAAAAAACTTTAAATAGGTTAATTATGTAGTTTTTTCGTAGAATATTGTGGTGTAATTAGTTTTTTCTACATTGGTTAGTTTTGAGAAAATTACCCAACTTATGTTTTTTTCTTATGGAACACCCTGTATATTTTTATCTGAATTCATTAAGCTTTCTTTCGGCTTTTCAAAAATATATACAGGGTGTTCAGACAGAAGATATTATAATGAACGATTCCTTGTTAAAAAATATGAGAAAAAGTTTGTATAAATATGGGTCCTCAAATTTTTCGTTTTCAAGATACAGGGTGTTAAAGTTTTCAAAGAACTTAAAAATTTCTAAAGCATTTTTAGTAAAATTTGTTAGACTAGATATAAATGTTAATAATAAAGTTCTCGGTGTTGTTGTCCCATAATTGCCAACAAGAAGTATAACACTTCATTTTTAAAAAGAAAAAATGCCTTAATGTTTCTTGTATGGTCCAGGATAATGTAATTTCGCGAATTTTATTTTTTCTAAAAAATTTATCAAGATACGTAAAAATGAAGACACAAAAAAGTTATATTTTTAGGTGTTTTATCCGGAAAAAATGTAAAAGTTGCAAAAAGTCAGTAGCATACATTGTTTTGTCAATAATATTAGCTAAGATGCGTCCCACGCCGCCACTGGCCTCGCTAATTAGAATTAGTTTAGGGCTTAACTTAATATCTTATTTTAGTAAATACAGCCTAATTTTATTAAAATCGGATAAGGCATATTAAAGATATCAATAAAAAACCGGTTATCTTTTTAAAGTTTAACACCCTGTATCTTCGAAACAAAGCATTTCCAGACTCATGTTGATGGAAACTTTTTCTCATAATTTTTAACAGGGAATCGCCCACTAAAATATCTCCGTCTATTTTTCGAACACCCTCTATATGTTTTGTTTAAAGTTTTACCAAAAATTGGCTCGAAAACTAACCAATATAGAAAAAAACTAATTACTCCACAATATTCTACGGAAAAAACTACACAATGAACTTATTTAAAGTTTTTTCACAACTTTAATAGCAAACGAGTTAAAGAAGGTTATAAAATTGGGCAAAATCTGAAAATCACCCTGTAGCTCCGAGATGGATCGCAATAGCCATGAACTGTTTTCACTATAGTTGTTTTCTCAAAAAAAAGAGATCGGGAGTCCTGTATTAGATTTTGATATTTCGAGATACCCCGTAAAACTATAGAAAATGAAACACCCTGTACGGTTCTCGACATAGGCAAATCCCTATCTAATGAAAGAATAAATAATTATTATACCTAGACCAGGGTAGATAATTTTGGAAAAAAAATATGGTAGGATCAAAGTCATTGTAAAAGGTAAAAAATATGCCCATATTTTGAGAAGTGAATTTTCGATTGAAAATAGGGGTACTTTTTCGATATTTAGTCAAAATAATGTGAAAAATTAATATTTTGAGTCAAAAAAAAATTACAGTGTATTTAAGACATGCAAGGGGACGTTTTCACCAAATTTTGTTAAAATAATTAATTTTTTGTAAAAGATAAAAATAAAAACCAAAAACTTGGATATTTGAATTATTCACATAAATTTTGAGGTTATGTAAAAGGAGCGTTAACAAAAGTTGTAAATTAAACTTTGCCATTTAATTTTTTTTCCATGGGACTTATAGTTTTGCCGAAAATTGGGAAAAACAATATTTTTGCTTAAACCCCTCCCTCTCCCCCTTCACGACTTTAAATCGCCTGGAATTTATTTTTTCTAAATTTTTGTTATTTTCTCAACCTTTTTCAATGGGTTTTAGTCTACTATATTTTTTTCACTTTTAACGTTTTTTAAAGGCTTCGGCACTGATCTATTAGGCTGATTTTTTTTGCAGAATTTGATAAAAGCGATACAAATAATCCTCGATGAGAAGTGGTTTTTATTAAATATAATATATTAAACCGTATATCAAATCAAAAAATGGAAGAATATCAAATTTGTTTGAAAATAAATGAGAATTCTAAACAATACTTTTGCTTAAGAAAAATGCTGTGGTCTACTTTTTTAATTAACCTTAAACCCGTTGTGGACGACACTGGATTTTTTAATGCCAAAATATGTTACCTGATGCATAGAAGGCGTTCCCCAATTTTTTTTAAATATTTGAATTGGTATAACAGTTATTATATAAAAAATATCAATATTTTTGTAGTTTTTACAATACGCATTTACCAAAATTCTTTTCTTGAGGGAGCAAAAAATATTTAAATTTGTTACATTTTGCATAAAATTTCCCCTTCCCTTGTCGTCATGTATAATGTACAAAAATAATGACAAAAAAATATTTGTTTACTTTAATCCTTTAACTTTAAATTTTGTGAAAAAATTTTATTAGTATTTTCTACAACATTTACTTATACAATTTTATTCGATTTTAAAAAATAAAAATAAGTTACTTCTGGGCATATTTTATATTTTTCGTTAAAACTCGTTCACTCGAAGATGTGTGTGTATTTCTTGGGCCATGCGGCCAGTTTTTTTTAATGTCGCTTTAAAATTAAAAAAATAATGGTCCATTTGTCCTCTTGCACAGTGTGTTAAAAGATAGGGATTTCAGGACAAAAATTGCACATTTTTATTGCACTAAAATAGTTTTGTTATTATACAGGGTGTCCGGAAAGGTGAGATCTTAAATGATAAGGGTGATAGAGTAAGCCAAAATAATTTTAGTACTTCATATAAAAAAAAGGTCTATCGCGCTTTGTTAGGGAAATATTGACCAAGGTTAGAATACAAAAAACTTATTTCTATTATGTCACAGTACCAATGATATTTGAGGTACTAAACCTTATACTAATGCTTCTTTTAATAGGAAACGGCTGTTCAGTAATTCGGAATTATACAAGATGAGACGATTTTTATATTTAATGTATGCATTTTTAAGTAACACACCTAACACATTTAACATGTTGCTTTTACTCTTTCATTCCTTTATTATTTTTATACGAAGAAGGTATACTTTATTTAAATCGATATTCTGGGCCGTTTTTCATAAAATCGCATTTTAAAGCCTAAAATAACAGCATTTTGTGTGTAATACACATTTTTTTTTAACAATAATAAAATATAGTAAAATTATAAAAAACAGTCATTATCTGTATTATACTGTTTAAAATGCTCATAAACACCATTTTTAATAATTTTAGCACATTTTATTAATTTTCTTAAGAAAAAAATAAAATTTTATTACATACAAAATGCTGGTATGTTTAGATTTAAAATGCGATTTTATGAAAAAGCCCAGAATAATTGAATATGTAATTAGTCAATTATTCTGGGGAAAAACGGTCAAAGATATCGATTCAAATAAGTACACCTTTCTTGTAGAAAAAAGCTAAGGAATCAAATGGTTAAAGCAAAATGTCAAATTTGTCAACTCTGTCAAAAATCCATTAATCAAGTGAAAAAAAAATCGTCTTACCCCGTATAATTTTGACTTACTGAACAGCCGTTTACATATATGAAAAGAAGCATTAGTATAAGGTATTTTAGTTAACCAAATATAATTGGTACTTTGGCAACAGTTTCAAAGTTACAATTAAAACAACATTTTTTTATTGAAACTTTGAAGGTCAACATCTCCCTAACGAATCGGGATAGATTTTTTTTATATGTGGTACTAACATTATATTGGCTTACTTTATGACTCCTATCATTTATGGACTCACCTTTCCTGCCACCCTATATATAATTGAGTAGGGTAGGGGGAAAAGGCTCTGTATATGCAAAAAGCAATACTGTAATATTATTATACAAAGTAATTTAAACATAGAAGTCAATTTAAAATATAACAGGGTTGCGGTAAAAATAAAGGAGCTGCTAGCTAAATGCTAATTTCATAAAAAAGTTTGTATTAACATAGGTCCGAAATTGCATGGTTTTCAAGATACAGGAGTTAAAGTTTTTTTTAATAAAATACACGACTTCTAATTTATTTTAAGCATATAATTGTTTATTTTTTTCTACCATGTTGCCTATGAGTACTTTTAGAAGAAATTAGAGTGGCTTTTAATTGTTTTTATCGAAAATGAAGCTAGATATTATGAAAATAAGGGAAATTAAAAAGTTGCATTTTAAATTGTTTTATTGAAAAAAAATAATAAAAAATTTGAAAAAGTCAGTGGCGTACTTCTTTTAAATAATATTAACTGTGGTGCCCACTGAGACACCACTGGACCCAATAATCTTAATCTGGGTAGAGCTTAAAAAGCGCCATATTACTTTAAATAAGTGTAAATCGGTTAAAGGGTTTTTAAGATATTTAAAAAATATCGACTTTTTTAAACTTTAATGGCCTGTATCTTAAAAGGTCCATTAACCACGTGATTTTTTAAATAAAATTTTGACCCCCTAGTGATACTTGGTAAGGTTTAAAACTAATCCCCTCTCCGCATTTCTTATTAAGTGTATTTTTTGGTACAAAATTATTAAAAAAATTTTACAATATTATCTTCAAATAAAAGTAGTTTAATCTAATTTTATTCTGGAAAATAAAAAACCGTTATAAAAATATTCAAACAGGCATTATTACAATTTTTCAAAAAAAAAAACCCCTGATATCTTTCCTACACTCTCCTTCCCCCTAGTGATGTTTTAGTATATTTCCTAACTAGTGCTGAAATTCCCAGCGCTACGCGTCGTTCGGTCAACTGCAGTCGCGTGCGGAAAAGGCACTTTCGGCACGTGTTAGGAACGCTATTTTTCTTCGAGCGTAAAAACTAAAATTTTATTTATTTTTTGATATTTCATTATAATGCTATCTAATATCCTACCATACCAAAGCAAAATTTTCTTTTAAATATGAAATGCATAAAAATCCTTCATTGTGACTCAGTAATAGTTGGTTTTAAATTTTTGTACTTTTCCTCACTAGTGCGGAAAAGTAGTGCGGAAATAGTATATTTCCTAACTAGTGCTGAAAGTGCCACTTTTCCGCACGCGACTGTAGTTGACCAAACGACGCGTAGCAGAGTTCGGTCAAGCAGTAAAGTGCGGAAAAGGCACTTTCATCACGTGTTAGGAACGCTATTTTTCTACGAGCGTAAGGAAAACATAAAAACCAAAATTTTTATTTTTTTTTTATTTTAATACAATGCTACCTAATACCCTAGCATACCACAGCAAAATTTTCACCCGCACTAGTGCAGAAAAGTAGTGCCGAAAAGTACTTTTCCGCACTAGTGCGGAAATATGGCACTTTCAAAATCAAATGCGTGCGGAAAAGTGAACTTTCTCGCACGCGAGTAGGAAAAATACTTTTCCGCACTCAGTGCGGAAAAGGAGTGCCGAAAAGTACTTTTCCGCACTAGTGAGGAAAAGTGGCACTTCCGCTCTCCCTCCCTGTTCAAGCCTCACTTGATTAATGGACGACCCCAAATGACAGGTCCGGACATATGTTTGTAGGGACTTTTTTTATTTAAAAAAAACATAAGTAATCACCTTAAGTTTCGTACTGTAGTTAGAAAACACCCTGTATAGAAAAAAAAACAAAATATGAAACGCATGAAGCATATTTTTTAACGAATTGTAAAGTTACTTTATGTTCTGGGTAAATAAATTAATATTATTAAACAGGTAACCAAACAAAAATGTCCATTTAACATTCCTAACTAATCTATTTAGCTGCTGAGTCACGAACTTATATCGGTTTCCGGATTAAAGGCATCAAATAAATAAGTCTATTTGCTATTTTAATTTTAAAATATTATTTACAAATCAACTAACAGTGTTGCCGATTAGTCGGCCGTCAGGTAAGCGATGAAGTGAAAGATGTATACAGAATCTTATATACGCTTGGAACGCGCCATCTATACTGGCTCGGTTTTATTCAACTAAAAATATACACCAAATATACATAACTTTCATCCGGGTATCTTTTTGACGGCCAACAATTTTTTTGCTGCGAGTTTCTATGATAAAGATCTTTCAAATAGCACTGAAAACTATTTGACGGCCATATATGGCCGTCCGATGTACTCGGCCGTCACAATGATGGTAAAATGAAAATGTACGGTCGTCGGATTGATAGAGGGATATATATATATATATATATATATATATATATATATATATATATATATATACTATATATATATATATGTACCGGGTGTTTATGTATTATAATCTACACCGTCCATAACTCTTTTATTTTGGATTGCATGATTTAATGCAAATGCTAGTTTCTTAGGTTAATTCTGTGGTGTGTAGATTTTTGTTTTTCTTAAGATATACATAGTACGAAAAAAGTATGAATTGATATGGCCATCCTTAATAGCTTAGGCCTGTGAACATACAAATAGTTATTTCTTTTCATTATATCTACAGTTGTAAACTTATTTCCCTTAGCAATTAACACATAAACTTAGTAAAAATTAAAAGTTATCTTAAGATTTTTTTTAGTATGAAATTTGCTTACTTTCTGTAAAATCAATCAATCACTTTTATATATAAATAATCGATTTAGTTTGGCGCCAATAATATAGGATTTAACCAAATAATAGTATCAATTGTTTTTAGATTTGAGGCGGAGTGGTATGTACTAGAGGTATTCTCTAAAACACCCGAACCTGAAGAAGATCCTTTACGTATTGATATCAAAGAAGAAGCTGAAGAAACTAAAAAGCGAGAATTTGGAAAATTCAAAAAACCGGAATTGAGGACAACTAAAATGGTTCTCGAAAAAGATTCAACTGGAAAGAAACTGTTGGTAGTTGTCCCAAAAGATACATTTTTAGATTCTCTTACCAAAGCAAAACCTTCTAAAAAGATTGCAAAAACTGATTCGTAAAAAAGCTGAAACTAGACCTAGACCTTCAAAATGTATTTTAGAAATGCCAAAACGGATTATTAAAGATCGCTTATCATTATTTAAAGATAAAAAATCAATTACCACACATAAAATTTTGCCAGTTCCTGATAAAAATAAGTCTAGTTCTTCAGCAAAATTACGTTCCTCACCACGAGTTCTGTTATCAAACAAAAATAAGCAACCTAATTTAGCTTCAAAGTTTTTTACTCACTAAAACTCAAGAGCCAAGTGCTAAACCCAAATCGTTAATAACAACACCAAATAGCTTTTTAAATTCTACATTAAAATCATTAATATTAGATAAAGATACAAAATCAAGTAGAATCCAAACCTTGCCAAAAATTAATGTAGTATCAGCGGATGAAATTCAATCTAAAGGTTTATCATTGGTACCTGTTTCCAGTAAAAACGTTCCGACATTTGTTCGAAAATCATTAGGTATCAGCAGAATCAATCCAGGTATAGTTGTGAATACGAAAAACTCCAAAGCATCTCTTGCATCTCAGATCAAAAATACGGAAGAGGAAATTGAAATTCACAACGTGTCAACTTTAAAAGTTGCTTCATTAATAGACAGTTTAACTGCGAAAAAGTCTGATTTGTCTGTTTCTGCAAAAATCGAAATTCCAAAGTAAATGATTCTAAGAGTATGCGTATACAAGCTGCAGTTTCAAAGTATATTCCCAATAATATACACACATTTTCTTCTGCACGTAAACTAAAATCTAAACTATGCAATAGTTCATCTAAGTCAGAAACTTGCAAAAATGAATCGTCAGCAATTGATGCTACTCGGCATTGTTCCACAACAGTAGTTGTTGACTCTGAAGATGAAGATGAGATGTTCAAAACTCCGTTCGAGCCACCTTTTACATGTTTAAACTGCAAGTTGGATTTTGAACATTTTAATGAGCTGGAAGATCATCTGAACTTATGTCAGGCGGAGCATTTATTTAAATGTTCTTTTTGTAAATGGGAATTTAAGAAGTACGACTTGTACAGTAGGCATTATAGTACTATGCATAATAGTAAGTATTTAAATCTGTTTCTAATTATTAAAGGATTTTTTCTCATTTGATTTTTCTTAATTAATACCTAGAACTGATGTCATAACGTTACTGTAAATCAACGACGTATGAACCAGATTTGTTTACGTTTGAGCTGTTGTCATCAATACATCACAGTAAAGGCGCTAAATGCGGTTTGCCAAATTTAATTTGTCCACTCTAAACTTACTAACCCCAAGTAGTTGTTGGATAAGCCTCTATTTTAAAGAATTTTGTAATATAACTTTATAAATAAACAATACATATATTTTTATCATGTTTAGATATCATAATAAAAAAATATGTTCAAATATTATAAGTTATTATCTTTAAAAAAAAAACAAAATTCTGAAAATACGTGATTATTTGTTAATCCCGGCAACGCCCCCAGGGATTTTTACTCCATCGTAAATAAAACATGAATGAACTCTTCCTAAACGCTTGTGGGTGACGCCCCCTTTGCTTTGTCATTTCTGTTGGTTTCTGTCATTTGACAATCTGGAAAGCAAAAAGTGATTAAATAAAGCTTATAAAGCGTTGTGTATTTTCTGGTGTTTGTTGGTGATTAGAAAGTGTTTTTAAAGACAATATGGGTAGGCAGTGCTTTGTTTGTAGAAGGGTAGACTATTCATTTCCGCACCTCACTTTTCACAGGTAAATAGAGACCAACGTCGTTCGGTGCATACTATCGACCAAGGTCAAAAAGTAAGTCCGCCATTTTCATTTCTCGCTTGCCTCACCCCTTTGCCTATTAGGATTGTTGGTTTAATGTTTATCATAAAATTATGAATGAATCGCTGGGTCCATACGTCGTTGCTGTAAACCCTTTCTTCTCACAATTAATCTTTTTTATAGTTGTGGTGACAATAATATCCTTCACTCCAATATTTAGTCTCTTAAGCCAGTGCAGCTTGGTGCACAGTAATGCAGATATACAGCGTGTCTTCGGAAGTTCTTACCAAATGGGAAACTTTTTAATTATTAACTTTACGAAAAAAGTGCCTCTTTATAAAAATTCCTGCTTGATGCGAAAATACATTTCCACAAAAATAATTGTATGTTGGATGTACAGGGTGGCTTAAAAAGACTTGTTACCAAATTAATATACAGGGTATTTCCTAACTACGGCACAAACTTTAAAGTGTGATTTCTTATGTCATTTTTTTTAATTTTCTATAAACATATGTCCGAGTTGCTTCGCGATAAACATAATTATTAGTTAGGGATCCCTGGACCATTTTTACCATTCATTACATAACATCAGACGCCCAACTTTTTTCCTTACAACAAATTTCGTTGGTGGTAGCATACAGGGGTAGCAGAAATGAAATGTGTTGATTTGACGAATATCAAATACCAGGATGACATATCTCGCAATTTGTAGGACAACGTGAGTTTAAATTATATAAATATTATTTAATCAACAGGAAAAAAATTAGCTGGTTAGTAGTTATTTTTCACGACATTGTTAATCATACATTTTGGAGGTAGGAGACTCTTTGTGGTAAACTTACATTTTGTAGGACAAATATTGTTTTGGTTTATTTAGATAATTAGCGTAAAAATTACCAGAGAGAATCCCTGTTAGCAGTGCCGTATTATCCATTAGGCTGTCTAGGCTACAGCCTAGGGCGCTGTGAAAAATAGGCGCCAGACAGGGGAGTAATAGGCGGTAGACAGAGAAGTTTCTGTGGGGATATAAATAAAAGTAGACCTGAAAAGGAGAGAATGACCTTTTTTTGGAGTGAAATGGAGGTAAAGACCTTTTTTTTTTTTTTGGAAAATAAGCGCTCTGGGAATTGTATTGTAGCCTAGGGCGCCTCATACCCTTAATACGGCCCTGCCTGTTAGTAATACATTTTTGATACTTGTCAAATAAACAATCATTTTTTATCTTTGGACAATCCACGAAGGCTGAAAGCCTAAATACTAACGTACCGTGGGTGTCTTAAGCAGGGTAAGAGTAAGTTTGTTAACACGGGACTTAAAAACTTGAAGATTTGGGGGAAGGAAAGACCTTCGCTGGCAGTAGGTTCCACAGTCTAGAAACTCTAGGGATAAAAGAACGAACGAAATGGGAAGTTCGGGGCCTGTCCAATTGGACCGTATAGGGATGCATACGTGCGGCACCACGAGTTTCTCTGTTGGGAGCTGCAAGAGGAGGGACTATACTGGATAATTCGTCGGAGCAGAAGCCGTAAAAGTATCTATAGAAGAGCGATAGATCTCCCCATCTCCCACAGCTCGATGGGCAAGAGAAGGAAGTATTTGAGTACGTAAAAGATCATTAATAAGACGAACAGCCCTTCTTTGAATGGCATCAAGAATGCTGAGGGTTGTAGGGGATGCCATTCGCCAGACAGAACAATATTCCAGAGAGGGTCGAAATTGGGACAAATACCAAGTGTATAAATTGGAAGGGGAAATATACTTTTGGCTCGGAAAAGAAATCTAAGCTTTTTGACGCCGCGGTGGCTATAGATACAATGTGTTTATGCCAGTTAAGGTTATTTTCGAATGTGACGCCCACAAGGTTAATACGCTCTGCAAAACCTGGCCACTCATAAGCAAAGGGTGAGTGTTTGATGATTTTTTCGCGACAAGGAAGATGATTGTGTTTTGGATGCATTAAATTGACGAGATTTTCGGCGCCCAAATCCAATATCAAATTGAGATTCTGTGAAGGAGATATCTGCATCGCCCTGTGTTTACTTTCAAGTCGGGTTGAGAAATTGGTTTGGGAACCTAAAAGTGGAGTGAAGGGTACTATCGTCAGCATAACTATGAATGGGATTGGTTGTGGAAGAAAGAAGGTCGTTGATGTGAAGAAGAAACAAAGTTGGTGCTAGTACTGAACCCTGAGGCACTCCAGCATTAATTTCGTGAAAGCTTGAAGAGTGGCTATCAACAATGACTGATATACGTCGATTAGAAAGATAACTGGAGAGCCAAGAGCAGAGTTTAGTTGGAAGACCGTAGGAGGGAAGTTTATTGAGAAGTGCGTCATGCCAGACTTGATCGAAAGCTTTAGATATATCAAGAGCAACGATCTGGGACTCACCTAGAAACTCAAAAGACTTGTTCCAGTTGTGTGACACGAAGGAAAGAAGATCTGCTGTAGATCTCTTGTGACGAAATCCGTATTGCCTGTCATGTAAAATTTTATGTTTTTCTAAATACCTAAGAATTTGCGAGTTAATGGATTTCTCCATTATTTAATTCCTGCTACCCCTGTTAGCTACCACCAACAAAAATTGTTGTAAGGAAAAATGTTGGAAGTCTCGTCAAAATGAAGCTACTCACTAAAAATTAGCTTGTTAGTAATGACTGGTAAAAATGGCCCAGAACTCCCTAACCATCATATTTATTTTTAGATAACAAGTTCAAGTGCACCATTTGCGACATCTTCTTAACTTCCTTCATATATTTTTAAAACATCTACGATATCACAAACCTGTAGAATCTTGCGATATTTGCAAACAATCCTTTTTCCACGAATGGACTCTAATAGAACACAAAAAGAGATACCACGGTCTAGAATGCGAAGTTTGCCATGAAAAATATCTTGACAACGAATCTTTACTAAAACACAAAATAAAAATTCACATTGACGAAGACATCGAAGATAACGTAGATAATGAAGGTTCGCTTTGTCCAAAATGTGGAAAAATTTTGAAAAACGAGATTATCCTAAAACAACATTTAAGACTTCATGATAGAGGAAATAAGGATAATTATTGGCCTTGTGATGAATGTGATAAAGTTTATGAATTCAGAGAGTAAGTAGGATTAAAATGTCAAATAAAAATCACTTTTGGTAATTTTCTAGAAACCTGCGGCAACTCCGATTTTAACGAAATTTGGTATACGGGGGTTTTTGGGGCGCTAATCACGAATCTGAAAGGTTTTTGGCGAAAACGTTTCGTTTTTGAGATATTCAACATCAAAGTTCAAATTTGAACTAAGCTTATTTTCACTATATTCCCCTTCTTTTTGCACACAATTCTTGATTTAAAGCTAAGGTATCACAAAATATTTGATTTTCACCTTTTAAAACCCCGTTTTTCTACGTGTTTTACATTATTTTTGCATTAAATTGCGTGACTTTTCTTTGATAATGTGGCAACCATACATACACATAGGGCTTCATGGCACACTGGGATTGAAATGATTCAAAGTATACCTAAATGGGGTATTAAAAGGTGAAAATCAAATATTGTGTGCCACTTTAGCTTTAAATCAAGAATTGTGTGCAAAAAGAAGGGGGAATATTGTAAAAATAGGATTAGTTTAAATTTCAAGTCTGATGATGAATATCTCAAGAACGAAACGTTCCCGCCGAAATTTTTTTCAGATTCGTGATCAGCGCCTCAAAAACCTCCGTATACCCAATATCGTTAAAATCGGAGTTGTCGCAGGTTTCTAGAAAATTACCTGACTTTTTTCTACTTGTCACGTTAGAACATGAAATTGGTTGTTAAGCCGCTTCCAGGCTTGTAACAATTCGCCAAACATCCGACCAAACACACCAACCTATTTGCGCTCTCCTTTGATGCAAAAACCGACAAGCTCTAAATCACCGCGGAATTATTCGCCAAGCCCTTAAAATGACGTGAATTCCACGTCCATGTCCGCGCTATGTTGGACTATGTGGCGCACTATTCGGCGCGGTGAATATATATTTTACTTAAAAAATGTTTGTTGATGTTTTCAAAGGATTTCATATGCCTTCACTCTATTCACCAAACTATTCTTGCTTTTTTAATATAAAAGCTTTATTTACCTATAATATACAGGGTGGCCATTTGAAAACGAAACAGAGCTAATTTTGGGCACTTCAGGTTATTAACCCTTAATTACTATAGTGCAATTTTCAATTATTATTACTATAGGGAGTCTCAAAGACTCCTACTTAAAGAAACTTAAACAAAAAATAAATATGAAAAAAACATTTTTTCAAATTGGTTTAAATTATATACTTGGCTTTAAACCCAATGACATATCAGTAAAATATTTTAAAAAATCGTACTAATACCTTTATAAAACAATTTTAAATATTATAGTTTTTAATATTGTTACAGACTTTCAAAAATGTGTTTAGGTTATAGAATTTTAGAGAGTTAGGATCATTTAATTTAGTTTGTTAATTTATTTAAATAATTTACCTTAATTTTTCCAAGTTCTTTCATCACTTTCGAAGGTTTCCGAAAACGCCCGAATTATCCATTAAGAACTTTTATGCCATCCTGTACTATGGAATTTTCACGATATTTCTCGAATATTCTAGATCATTCTTTACTCTTCCACCATACTATAAAAGGGCGACGGGAAACTTCCGATCAGTTAGTACCGATTCGACTTTTGTGCTGTAAACTTCGAGACAGTGACAATTTAAAATTTTGCCGTTATTGTAACCATAGTTACGTTACATTGTTAATAAAGGTATAAAAACGAAGGCACGTGTTTTTATACGAGGTGATTTGGAACATTTGGTGTCAGAAGCGGAACGAGGTTACCCAAGGAAGCCAAAGTGGTAAGAAGAGTGAATGCCAGTTGAGACAAGACAAAGACAGCAAGTAGTTATGGAGGAGTTAAGTGCACTAATTAAACAAATGATGGAAAAACAAGAATCCCTGAAAGAAGACCTAAAGAAAGAAATGCAGACAAGCCAAGAAGCCATGAAAGAAGACCTAAAGAAAGAATTGCAGACAAGCCAAGAAGCCATGAAAGAAGACATTAAAAATGAAATGAAGACCAATTTAGAAGAAATGAAGAAAAGTCAAGAAGAAATGAAGACAAATCAAAAAGAAATGAAGCGAGAAATCAAAATCAGTCAAGCAGAAACGAGACAACAAATCGAGAAAATTCAAAAAGACATAAAAAAGGACAAGAACAAATGAAGCAAGAGATAAAAGAGAAGATAGTAAAGATCCGAGAACACCTGAGGGGAGAATTTCATCAATGCCAAGATGAGATGAGAAAGGAAATGTTGCTTGAATTAAAACTTACAAAAGAAGATGTCAACACGTTGGTTAATTTGACGTTTTCAAGAAAAAAAATATATAATGTTTATGATATGGATTTTTAGATTAGTGGTAATATCAACTTTTATTTGCAAAAAAATTAAAATCTTCTATGTTGCCCTTTTGAGAAATACCCGGTAATATATATGTATATTTCTACTTTGCTTTGTTATCTGTTTTGTTCTAACATATCGTCAAAAAATTTTAAACCGAGATAAGGAATGTCCGAATAAAACTTTATCTCCAGTCAAGAGCATTTTTTATTTATTTTTTTGCTATTAAATTTTCGAATTTATTTAGTAAGTATTTGTTTTGCTTTAGTACCTAGTGCAGTGTTAATGTTGTGAAGTTGTTTTGTGTACTTAAAATGCCCCGCTTAGCTAAAAATCATAAAGTTGCCCGTTCTACGGTTTGTTATACATGTTTCAATAAAGCACCAAGGGCAGTTAATATTAGCGCTCAAACTGAAATTTTAGTGAAACTGCTTTCACCTGATTTCGACTCCAAAAATTGGTGTACGCCAAATGTACTATGTAAAAGCTGTTACATTAAATTAAAAACACAAAAATTACTGAAAATTATCGACTATAACAAACTAAAAATAAGACCAAAACGCGATTCAAAATGCAATTGCCAGATATGTCAAGTGTCCACACTGAGAACCTGCCCAAATCCAAAATCACAAAATCTGTTACCATTTTCATTTGTTATTCGAAAGAACCCTGTCGGAAGGCCTACAGCTAACGAAAAAACTTTGACAAAATCTATAAAGATTTGTAATAAATGCAACTGTAAACTCCATAGAGGTAAAACTCATAAATGTAATAAAACATCTAAAATAAAAACACACACTTCATTTGGTTGGTGAAGACACTAAACATAATATTGCAACTCAGATCTTGCATGAAGAACAACTCTCCCAAGGGCTCACTTCACTTAGTTTAAAAAAGAAAGAGGTAAAAACATGAAATTCAAAATAATTTATAAAAACGAAGCTTCCACACCGAAAGTACTAAATGTCGATACATTTGATGAAATTAGGCAAGACTGCAATTTATCTGTAACTGCAATGGAAAAATTGCTAAGCATATTCGCAATGTAGATAAAAATTTGGTGGAAGGTACGCTGAAAAAAAGGTTCTAAATAAAACACACTTGCTTGATAATTTCTTTACATTAACAGAATTACCCGCTATCATATGTTCAAAAATCAACACACACCATTTTTAACACGCTTTTATTAACTTGGGTTGTAACTATCTATCTGGCTGCCTATGTAACGGAATCTTTGAGCCTAATTTTAACCAACTTCCAGCTATTCGATTTCTTTGAAACTTTGCACACGTATTAAGGACCCATGACAATGCAATAATCTGCAAACAGTATCCCTTTATCTTTTTTTTAATCGCCAGGAAAAAAATTCCATTATATTATAAAAACAACACCTAGGATGCCATCTGTTGGAAAAATTTCAAACTTTGCTATTAAATGAAGAAGAAATTTTTTAGTGGATTGCAAAATGTTGGCAACGGTCCAAACATTGCCTGATTGCCATCTGTTGGCAAAATTTGAAACTTTGCTACTTAATGAAGAAGAAATTTTTTAGTGAGTTGCAATCTTTTGCAAATTTTAAAATTTGCTACCATTGTCATTTCATAGGGGCTGGTTATTTTCTTTTGCTGCTTAATTAAATAGTATGTTCTAATTTACTGTTATATTAAGAATTTTGTGCAATATAACGAACTAAAAATGAAAAATAATTAATAGTTTAAAAAACTAAAAAACACGCTTTTATATGCAACCGAACTAAAAATTAAAAATAATTTTTCATTAAAAAAATATTTTCACTTCATAGTAAAAAGCGTGGGGTGCATTTTACTATTTTTTCATAACTTTTCCATCATAGATATTGGCAAATATAATAATTATAACATTTAATATATTAAGCACCCCACGCTTTTTACTATGAAGTGAAAATATTTTTTTTAATGAAAAATTATTTTTTAATTTTTAGTTCGGTTGCATATAAAAGCGTGTTTTTTAGTTTTTTTAAACTATTAATTATTTGTACATTGTAATGATCTTCCAGCTCTCGTTACGTACATTTTAAACGCCAGAAGTCTACAAGATGACTTCCACATTAAAATTGGGATTGATGGGGGTGGAAGCTCGTTAAAAATTTGCATGACTCTACTGCCTCTTAACGGCAATCAAGAAGCAAAGTATAAGTACTCAGGCATAAAAAATTATTCATTATTGGTCTTGGACCAAATTTCATGGAAACATATGAAAATGTAAAAACGCTCTTGGAAGAACTTAATCTGCAGGTAATATGTGGAGTATGTCCCTACACTTTTGCAGCTGATTTGAAGTTGATTATGGTGCTTCTTGGACTCCAAAGCAATGCCTCATCACACCCGTGCCCTTGGTGTAATATAAACGCAAAAGAGCTAAGCAATAAAGGGTCCCCAAGAACCATAAAAACATTTCAAATCAGTTTAGACTATGGAAAACAGAAAAGTTTTTAATTCTTCAAAAAGTTCCAAACAAATTATTTTGTAAATAAAAACCTTTGCATCCGAAGGTTAAAACTCCGTAATTATTTTGTATATTAAAAAAATACTTTTTTCCACATATTTCAAAAAGGGCAACATAGAAGATTTTAATTTTTTTTGCAAATAAAAGTTGATATTAATACTAATCTAAAATTCCATATCTTAAACATTATATATTTTTTTTCTTGAAAACGCCAAATTAACCAACGTGTCAAAGAAGATATAGAAGAAATGCAACAGACTGTGCAGTTAGTCCAAGGTCAAATGCAACAAGAAGTGCAACAATTACACCGGCAAATTCAAAATATAGCCAGTACAGGTGTCGTTTCAGGATGTGGTACTCCAGCAACTGTTATGAAACCACCAACTTTTGACGGAAAGGTACCGTGGGTTACGTACCATAGACAATTTGAAGCTGCTGCTGATGGTAATAAGTGGAGTTCCTCAGAGAAGGCCCGAGCTCTAGTACTTGCTCTTCGAGGAGAAGCCATGGAGGTGTTAAGAAACATCCCCGAAGAAAAGCAGTCCGACTATGAATCGATTGTAATGTTCCTGGAAATGAGATATGGCGAGACACATTTGCAGGAAGTTTATAAGGCGCAGCTCCAGGGACGAAGACAGAAATATAACGAAAGCCTTCAGGAATACGAAGCTGACATCGTACGTTTGATTAATCTGACATACCCGACATACCCTGAAGAAATAAAACAAGAACTAGCCGTGGGTAGTTTCATTGAAGGTCTGCGCGACCCAGACATGAATCAGGCTTTAAGAATGGCCAGATTGAAAAAAATGTCTGAAGCTCTTGCCTATGCACTTCAATTTGAGACAGCTAAGCAAACATCCAGAAATCAGCCAAGACTTAGAAGAACGAATTTTGTACCACAAGACGCCAATTCAAATGACGAATTGACCAGATTAATAAAAGAATTACAAGAACTCGTACGTAAAAAGCAAACCGATGGGGATAACAGTATGACCTTCCGACGAAAAAATGGCATCCTGTGCTGGAAGTGTGGCAAAGAGGGGCATATTCAAAGAAATTGTACCAGGTCTAATGCCCCTGCTAGCGATACGGAAAACTCCCAGTAGCCAGCTTCAAGGGGCGAAAGCTGGCTAGGTGCTACCAAGCCCCATCAACAACAATAATTAGAGTATCCCGGCTGCAGAACAATGGCTCCAGCTTGGTAGTACCTGGAAACATATGCGGTCGGGAATGCGAGATGGTACTAGACACTGGTTCCACACATACCATCGTGAAGCCGAACATCGTTGCTCACTGTAAAATATTCCGCCCTGAAAAGAATTACCTCTTGGAAACTGCTAATGGAGAAGTTATACCAATTAAAGGCATACATGAAGCCAGAATAACCCTAGGAACAACAACATTTATCCATGTCGTGTTTGTTGCCGACATCCTGGACGAAGTTATCCTTGGCCTTGACATTATGGAAAATAAGAAGTTTGTACTTGATCTTCCACAACGGGTACTGCGAACAAATAATGAAGAGATCGTAATGAGATTACCACGAAGCAGTGAAGCATCGATTCGAGAAGTTATCCTTACAGAAGATGTCATTCTACCTCCAAACTCAGAAAGCATCATACGAGCAAGGTTCGAAGACTCCGAAGAAGGTGAAATCGTTTTAGTCGAACCAGTAGAAAATTGTCCGTTATACGCTAAAGGAATTCTACCAGCAAGAACTTTGGCGCAAACCAAAGGAAATATGGTATTTGTGAGAATGATGAACCTGAAAGATTTCCTCAACAGGTCAAAATGGGTGACAAAATTGGTACCTGTCAACCTGCTGCTATGATAGTTACCTATCCCTGTACCACACCTGCAGGGGTCTCCACACGTAAACTACCTGATGCTCTACAAGACCTGGTGACTTCATCAAAATCCTTGTTAGACCCAGTCCAAGAATCTATGCTGGAAGAACTATTAAGAAGAAATCAAGATGTTTTCTCTTTATCCGAAAAAGATTTGGGTAAAACCAGTGTAGTGCAACATCGAATAAATACTGGAGACGCATCACCGATAAAACAACCGCCCAGAAGAATTCCTTTAGCCAAGAAAGAAGAAGTTGAAAAGTTACTTGAAGACATGCAAAATCAAGGCATCATAGAACCATCCCAGAGCCCATGGTCATCTCCAGTAGTCCTAGTTAAGAAGAAAGATGGTTCCACCAGATTTTGTGTTGATTTCCGAAGACTGAATGACGTCACGAAGAAGGACAGTTTTCCACTACCAAGAATTGACGATACCCTAGACACACTAACGGGGTCAAAATGGTTTTCCACATTAGACTTAAAAAGTGGTTATTGGCAAGTAGAACTTCATCCGGAAGATAAGGAAAAATCTGCTTTCTCGACCGGGACCGGACTGTGGCAATTTAATGTTATGCCCTTTGGATTATGCAATGCCCCTGCTACATTTGAACGTTTGATGGAGTTAACACTACGGGGACCAACTTGGAAAACATGCTTAGTATACCTTGATGACATAATAATTCTTGGAAAACATTTGATGACCACCTGAAAAATGTTGAACAGGTTTTTCAAAAGCTTAGATCCGCCCAGCTGAAGCTTAGCCCAAAGAAATGTCACCTGTTCCAGAAAGAAGTCAAGTACCTGGGGCATATAATTACAGAAGAAGGAGTAAAAACTGATCCAGAGAAGACTGAAGCTATCCAGAACTGGCCTGTACCAAAGAACAAGCATGAAATTAGAAGTTTTCTGGGATTGTGTACCTATTACAGACGGTTCATACATGGGTTTGCCGATATTGCAAGACCATTACATCGTCTTACGGAAAACAACAACAGCTACGAATGGACTGAAGATTGCCAAGCAGCTTTTGTACACTCTAAAGAAAGCCCTGTGCAATCCCCTGGTGTTGTCATATCCACAACCAAATCAAACATTTATTGTGGACACTGATGCGAGCAACACTGCTATTGGTGGAATTTTTGTCACAGATGCAAGATGGCCAAGAAAAAGTAATAGTCTATTTTAGCAAAGTCCTTTCCAAACCTGAACGAAATTATTGTGTCACCAGAAAAGAACTTTTGGCTATTGTTAAATCCCTAGAGCATTTTCATAAATACCTGTATGGCCAGAAATTCCACCTAAGAACGGACCATGCATCACTTAAATGGTTGCTTCAGTTCAAGAACCCTGAAGGTCAGATAGCACGATGGCTACAACGCATTCAAGAATATGATTTCAAAATTGAACATCGAAGGGGACTGAACCATAAGAATGCTGACGCTTTATCAAGACGACCTTGCCCGGATGATTGTAAACACTGCAGCAGACGAGAAGAACATGAAGATCCTGATGAATTTCACTGCCGAAGAACACGTCTCCAGTGCTCTCAAGAATGGGATCTCTAAGATCTTGGCCAAAGAACAACTAGAAGATCCCGATCTAGGAGACATTATCAAACTTAAGACAGAGAATTTGGAAAGACCACCATATCAGAAAATAGCCTCCAAGTCTCCAAGACATAAAGGGTACTGGGCCATATGGGACTCTTTGATTATTAAAGATGGCCTATTACAAAGGGTCTGGGAAAGTTCTGACGGCAAAATCCATAAACATCAGATAATCCTACCAACCAGAAGGATTCATGAAGTGTTGCAAGCCTTGCATAATGGTGTAGGAGGTGGCCATTTCGGAGTTATGAAGACTCTTGAAAAGGTTCGAGAAAGGTTCTACTGGCTGGGAAGTCGTGCAGACGTAAAAGACTGGTGCAGAATGTAAGGACTGCGCTTCCAGCAAGGGACCGAAAACACGAAGCCATGGCAAGATGAAGCAATACAATGTAGGGGCACCTTTTGAAAGAATTGCCATAGACATAGCAGGGCCATTTCCAGTTAGTAAATCAGGGAATCGCTATATATTGGTAGCGATGGATTACTTCAGTAAATGGCCAGAAGTCTACCCAATCCCAAATCAAGAAGCTATTACTGTTGCCGATGTATTATTTCAACAATGGATTTGTCGCTATGGAGTTCCTAGAGAAATACATTCCGATCAAGGCAGAAACTTTGAGTCCGATCTTTTCAAGAACCTTTGTAATCTCCTGGGAATCCATAAAACAAGAACAACACCTCTTCATCCCCAGTCCGATGGTATGGTAGAGCGGTTTAACAGAACACTTGATAACTACCTGAAAATTAAAGTAAATGACCAACAAAGTGACTGGGATAGCTGTATACAGCCGTTTTTATTAGCATACCGCTCCGCAATTCACGAAACTACTGGCGAAACACCTGCTAAAGTCATTTTCGGAGCGGAAATATGCCTTCCAGTTGACTTGCTTACAGGACGACCCTCCACCAATGAAGAACCAGCAGAAGACTATGTAAGTCAACTAAGTAAACAGCTACAGAGGATACATGAAGAGGTGCGTACCAAGTTACAAAAAGGAAGTGACCGTATGAAATCCCGCTATGACTTGAAAGCTAACCATCAGGGATTTGTCGTCGGTGAAAAAGTTTGGTTATACAATCCAAGAAGAACCAAGGGGCGTTCACCGAAACTACAGAAGTCATGGGAGGGACCATATAAAGTGGTGACACGGCTTAATGATCTGGTGTACCGTATACAAAAGAGTCCACAAGCAAAGATGAAAGTAGTACATCTAGAAAGGCTAAGCCGTTATCAAGACAGTGAAGATACTTGATCGAGACGATCAAAACTTGAAAGGGGGCAATGTTACAGACTTTCAAAAATGTGTTTAGGTTATAGAATTTTAGAGAGTTAGGATCATTTAATTTAGTTTGTTAATTTATTTAAATAATTTACCTTAATTTTTCCAAGTTCTTTCATCACTTTCGAAGGTTTCCGAAAACGCCCGAATTATCCATTAAGAACTTTTATGCCATCCTGTACTATGGAATTTTCACGATATTTCTCGAATATTCTAGATCATTCTTTACTCTTCCACCATACTATAAAAGGGCGACGGGAAACTTCCGATCAGTTAGTACCGATTCGACTTTTGTGCTGTAAACTTCGAGACAGTGACAATTTAAGATTTTGCCGTTATTGTAACCATAGTTACGTTACATTGTTAATAAAGGTATAAAAACGAAGGCACGTGTTTTTATACGAGGTGATTTGGAACAATATCAATCAGTTTTATTAAGGTAACATTTTAACATGTTAAATAAAAATAAATTCATCTATTTTTTCTAATGACTAAGGTGTCAGACAAATAAACAAAGTGTAAAAAAAACCTTTTTTTATTTACATATTAAAACGTGCAATGCAAGCTTTCAGTCAATTTTTTAAGCATATACAAGGTGTATATTTGGCCCACTTGTAAAGATTTTTGCCATTAAAATAATATTTTATTTTTCTGACCCTCATTAGACTATTTTTTTCTAGTTCCAAATCGTTTTTCTTCCCCAACATTGATTGATTGCTGTCTGTTTCATGATTCGATTAAACGGCATCATCTTCCTCAAATTAGTATATATCGCTGACATCATTTATTCCTTTAAACCCATTTTCTAATGTACTTTCGTAATCTATTTTCCCAAATCTAACTTCTTTTGATGTGACATTTTCTACCCTAAAATAAACAAAAATAACAAAAAAATAATAATAATAATAAACATTTTAAATTGTTACACTTTCACTATATATGTATGAGTCTCCAAGACTCCTCTAACACTTTAAGCAAGGATTTTAACGACGTAACTACTTACACTGCACTGCGGATCGGAAAGGATAACGTAAACTAATGGTAGCGAAAGGTACATGCGGAGGGTGGTAAGGATAAGCCAAGCAGTATTCAAAATATTTTTAAAAGAAAATCGCTATGAGTCTGAGAGACTCCAGTATAGTACTTAAGGGTTAAGGGAAAAATCTCGGACACACCTAAAATAAAATTGAAGGGTAAATTACACCCTCGCCAAAAAGAATAATTATTATCTAATTTTATAGATCGTTTACCCGTTATCATATCAAATTAGTTTAAACCTCTCTCTTACAAGTATTTTCATATTAAACATTAA